>JABUQX010010932.1:35000-44112 GCA_015478945.1 Trachelipus rathkii
ATAAGCCTCTTAGCACTAGCTTCAAACCTCTATCCAAGGAGGGTGGAACCGGATCCACCCCAAATGTGGGAACAGTATTCATTTTCACATTTTCATTATTACTACTATTACTATCATTATTCTTATTTTTATTATTATTATTATTAATTATTATTATTTTATTATTATTATATTAATTATTATTATTATTATTATTATTATTATTATTATTATTATTATTATTATTAATTAATTATTATTTTTATTATTTTATTATTATTATTATTATAATTATTATATTATATTATTATTATTATTATTAATTACTTATTATTATTATTTTATTAATTATTATTTTAATTATTATTATATTATTATTATTATTATATTATTATTATTAATTATTATTATTATTTATTATTATTATTATTATTATTATATTATTGATTATTATTATTATTATTATTATTATTATTATTATTATTATTACTATTTTTATTATTATTATTTTTATTATTATTATTATTATTATTATTATTATTATTATTATTGATTATTATTATTATTATTATTATTATTAATTATTATTCCATTTCTTATTATTATTATTAACATTATTATTGTTATTTCTATGGTCATTATTATTTTCCTTTGAGTATTCAGCAAGTGAATTAGAAAGCGGGTGCTTTAAAAACTAACGCTTGAAGCGTCTTTTTTGGGGACGTGGATGGCCTAGTGGTTAGAGCCATCTGGTTATTTTTTTACTCTGCGACGCGGGAAGTCAATGTCGAATCCGAAATGATGGAAGAGTAAAATTCCTGGGACTCATTGCATTTTTCAACCTTGAAATTTTGTTTGTTTTTGGTTTGGCATCAGTGGCCAAGTTTCTTTAATATGGGTTTCATTGATTATTTTGCTAATTTTTCAACAATTTTTGTGAATATTTCTAAAATTTACCTTTTTATTTTCTCCATACATATTATTTACTTTATTTCTCCATTAAGCACACTGTTTATAGGGTAGTTTTTTAAATATTCTAATAAATAGCACCAGTTTATTTCAATTCATTTAAAGGAGAAATATTTCGCAAACTGGCATTATTAACAGCATCCAAAAACAAGAAATTCTGCCATACGTTCATCATCCCTTCAATTTCCTTATATCATCTAACCTTTAACATTTTCAAGTATGTATAAGCAATAACTTATACATTTCCATAACTGTTTCTCGAGTTTTTAATAAACCGCATTATTTTATTATAACTTATACTTTTCCATACGATATGCACCTACACTTCTCAACTATGCTTTTGTGCTTTGCCTCAGTATACTTTGATTAAATTAAAAGCTTAATCATTTTCATATTTCCAATATATATTTTTTACTTATTGGTATTTTAAAGCTAAATAAAACTTTAATTTAGAGGTGGTTTTATACCAGAAAGACCCACTCAGGCTCACATATCTGGAAATAGGATTTCTGATACTTTACTTTTTCTAACTTTTTGTTTTAAAATTTTTTTTTCTAGTTTAGACTCTTGATTATTATTTTCAACTCTACTTTTTATTTTAAGATATATACATTATAAGTTTTCAATTTTATTCTAATATTATTATTACTAGACGCTCTTAATACTTCAAAATAGGTTTTTCTAACCTTTTGTTCAATTTGTATGCAAGACTTTGCTCAATTTTTTTTTATATAACTACTATGTCTGTGAACATTTATTGTTCCCTTGTTCACCTCCTCATTTTTTTTTTGCTAGCAATTGTTCATGCTCCTGTAATTTTTATTTTATTTATTTCTACTTCAGTAATAAGGATTGTGGCTAATCAAACCCTTTGAACTATAGATATACTTTTATACTTTACTTGAATTTTTTACTTGATTATGTTACTATCCCACTGTTTATGGTCTATCTATGGCTCATACTTAAAGAACATATACTTTGAAATGTCCACTTTTAAACTGCATACGTGGGCTCTAAAAGTTTTGTGTAAGCCACTGCTAGGTATTTTATCCTTGCCCTCATGTGATTAGTCATTAATTTGCTACAGGTATTTTTGAAAAACTTCGAGACTTTTTCTTAGAAACTTGAAGATCGTCAAAATTGATTTCAAAACTTAAAGTCTATTTTATCTAGCAGGGAATTACAGATTCTGTTTTTAATATTATTTTATTTTTAATAAATTCACTGCAGCAAGTTTCCCTGTAGGCACTTTTAAACCTCCTTCAGTTGTTTCAGTTTCATCTATATTATCCATTTCTTTAATTGGTCCATTTGCTCATTTATTTTTTATTATTAAAACTATTAAAAACTAAACTTTTATCAAACTCATTTACGCATTTTATTTTATATATAAAAAATAAAAATAAAGGAAGGATGTTATTTTTTACACAATTTATATATACAGATAAATTTTTATGTCTTATATATAAGTTTACCTACACATAATTTTTTTTTATTTTATTTTTTATTTTTATTATTTATACTTAAATGTTTAAATAATTAATGTTTTGTCGGTCGGATGATCATTCCTTACATCTGAGCCTCACAGCTTCTATATTCTTCATCTAATTTAGAAGAGATATGTTGAACCTATCATCAATTGGAAGTAATACACAGCTCAGAACACATTTTTTATTTCTTGCTTAGTAGAATCTGAACTGTTTTCTAAAAAAAAATTACATAAATATAATATATAAAAATACAAATACTAATGCTAAAAAATAAACATAATAATTATACATAATTTTCCATAATATCATAAAAAATAGTTATACATGTTAAAAAATATTTAATAAAAAATATAATTATTTTTGGACCTTTTTTTTTAGTTTTGTCCTTAATTAGTTTTTGCTTTAAAAACTCATTTATGTTACTTTTACATTCATCATACCACATTCACACCAACTATAAGAATAATAATGTACCTTCTAAATTACTGATGATTGGATTTCAGAAGTAGCTGAACTTAGGGTGGTGGCTTAGATATTACTCAGGTTGTAGGGCTGCTTTTGCTCTATTATTCTATTGTGAAACTTGCTTGAAGATTTTATTTACTCTTATTAAGCTTGGATTCCACCTCAATGTAGTTTTCTTCTTTGTGGAACCCTTTGCTCTTGAGCATAAGATGTTCCTATTTCTTCTTCAATGGTTTCTGCTTTTAATTTATTGTACAAGTTGTTTGAAGGATTTGTCAACTGATTGGATTTCACCTCAATACTTTTCTCCTTTGTGGAATCCTTTAGCTCTTGAGTACTAGATGTCCTTAATTCTTCTTCAACAGCTTCCTTGTGTTGCTTGAAATTCAATTTTGTACTTTGCCTTATTTTCTCAAAGATTTCTGTTGCAGTCAATTTTTTTTTGCTCTTCTTCTTAATTTCTATTTTGGATCAGTCGGATGTAAAATGATATGTTCACAGTTGGTACATTTTCTGTCCTCTTTTTTAATAATTTTACATCGTAAAATATAATACGTTCCCCTTTTGTTAATAATATTAAGTGTTCTTATTATTCTTAGTTTATAATTATTTTGCTACAGTCCTGCACTTTCTCTCAACAAGATCAATTTTGTAATTATACTCAGTAAAACTGTTGTACTCAAAGTATTTTTATCTTTGTTCCCTTTTACATCTACTACTCTTACTCTTTCTAAATCATCTTTATACACCTTTAAAATTTTTCCTAAATTCCACAAGTTTCTTGGCTTCATGTCATCTATTAAAAGAACTAAATCATCTTCTTTGTATGATTCTCTTTCTGTAATCCATTTACTTCTTTTCTGCAGTAAAGGCAAATATTCTCTTATCCATCTTTTCCAAAATAAATCTGCAAGATATTGAACTTGTTTCCATCTTCTATATAGGTAGCAATCCTTATCTTGAAATAAACCATGAGGAAATGTTATGTTGCCTTTAAGAGCAAGTATATGATTGCGTATTAAAGCTTCTAAGTTTTCTAAGTCATTGGTAACTTCTGTTATTGGGCTGTTGTTTATGATGAACACAATCTCCCACAATGCACATTTAAGTTTTTATTTCTTCCATCTATTCTGATGATTTCTTTGTCATCTACAAATAATAGAAATTTTGATAAAACATTTATTTTTGGTAAAGTCTCTTTCTTTTTTATTTTGTATTTTATGCCATGGAATTCACTATTTTGAACATATTTATATATAGCCTTTTCTGCATCCTTTAACAGTGATTGTCAAATGAACTTTGTTCCACTCCTTCCTATGAAAATCTTTTTTAACTCTTAAAATCCAAGCTACTTTCATCTTAAGTTTCATCTAGTCTGAGGAAGAATGTATCAGTTTATCTGTTGCACTTTTCTCTTGTAATTTTATGGAGATGACAGATTTATTTTTTATTAGCTTCTCATCATCATTTTCTAGTTTACATTCCATATTCTGCTATGGCCAGTGAGTTTTATCTTGATATAAAAATTCTAGACTTGTTTTCCATTCTTTGGTATTCAAAAAGTGAGCCACAGATAAACCTTTACTAGCTATATCCGCAATGTTCAATTTGCTTGGTACATAATTCCATTGACTTATATCTGTTTGGAATCTTATGTAAGACACTCTAGTATGAACAAATCTCTTAAATCTCTTTGATTCATCCTTTTTAAATACTGCAAAACAATATTGATATAAATCTAAAGGTACTCTTTAATCAGTATTTAATCAGTATTTAATCAGTATTTAAGTTTTAAAAGTTTGCTGAATGGTAACAGCTAGCTTTGCTCCGTTCAACTCGGTTGTCATGTTTTGTGTTTAATGTTACTTAAGCATTCTTTTACGTTTGTGATGTGTGTTTTTGGTTAAGTGTGTGTAAGTAGTGTGTTATAGTTTATCTAATCTGGTTTAAGTGTTGTTTAAGATTGTTGTAGTTTTTCCTTTTTATGATTTTCAAATTTCTCTAAAACGGTTTAAGTGTTTAAAAATTTTCCTAAATTGTTATATTATACAAACATTTAGGGTGGAGAATTATATTTTTTTAAATATAGAGCCTTGTTTAGTTTATGCGTTTAGGTGTATTATCATTTTCTATCACGAATTTCTCGTTTCTTATTTGTGTCGTCTTGCTTCATCGTTTGTTGGTTGTGTGCGTGTCGGGTGTGTGATGGCAGGTGTGTAGATGCGGCTTTCTATCTGCACTTCAGCCACCACTCGCTGCGGCTTAAAAGCTCTAACTCTGCTTCGCTGGAACACCACCGTTTCGGTGAATCTCTAACCGCTTAAATACTGATTAGTCTTAGGGTTGCCACTGGATATGTACGACCTCGAGATTGGTCCTTTTAACGCATATCATCGCTCTTACTCGTCTAATGGTTCCAATACATGCAGTAATTTAGTCGGATATATTTACATGCTAATGGTGGAGATCATGCTGGGCCGATATTGTGTAACCGAATCACCCCTCGGTAATAACGTGCGAGTAGAATTTTGAGAAGCTCCTTTCTAGAGCTTTCCGATGATTCTAATGGACTTAAAATTTCTCCCTTACTAACTGACAATATCTTGTGCTTCTGCTACTGCGTCATTGCTCTAACTTAGTAAGCAGATTATTTCACGCCATTTTTTGGATAATCTTACTACTCTCACGAGCTGTATATATAGTCTTCTACCATAACCAAATAGAACTTGAGGTCCATCTATTTAGGGGATTTCAACTGATTATATTATTATCCATACACTGAATGGTTTCGAGGGGTCCTCTCCTCACCGAATTAAGGTGGACTGAGAAGGCGAATCAATTCAGCTATATTCAATCAACGTATCTTGAGAACAGCTAATATAATAGACCTACACACACAATTACCGAGATCGTCCTAACCATTTACGTTGAACACAAACTTGATCCAATAATGTATCACCACTATCTTCTCTCTTAAAACTACACCCCACCTTCCCGCATCGGTCTATCGTGATAAATGTGACACAAGCGTATAAATATCATTCTACATTTAAATACTTTCTCTCCTAGAGGCGGCGGCAGGCCCTGCCCACTCGGTTTTTTTGGACTTTGCATCGGGCCCGATTGGGAGGGCCTTGCTGTTGCTTTTTCATAACGCACCGGGGCTGGCACTAATCTATTCGCAGTGGTGCAAGATAGACTTTTGTCTTTTATCCATGTCTCTCGGTCGACGCGAAATTCGGGGAGCGATTGCCTGCCGATCGGAATTAGGTTCGGTGAGCGGTACAATGGATGGGTTCGTTCATGAGTGCAGGTTCATTCGCTCTGGGATGCTGGCGGATCGCATAACAAAATCCCATATACACTATGCTCTCAAACATATAATCTTACATGTAGTATTACGAATATCGTATGTAATCTATAGTATTCTGTGGCCATTATACACAGCGCTGAGAGTACAGTGCGACGTATCGGGGATAGTGAAAAATATTCTTCTGATAGTTATTTACTACATAGTGAGTCTATCACTCTAAGTTAAATAGTTAATATATATTCTCATTCTTAGGTCTAGATCAAATCGTGCAGGGATAAACTCTTTCGTTTTAACGAAGTCAAAGCGCGGCTTATTCCATATATCACTACAAACGAAAGTAGCTGCATAACTCAAGTCCTTGGTTCTCCACTTGACGTATAATCTTTTCTTAGGGACTACTACATTTATGCGAGCGCACGTACGTCGTAATTCATGACGGCCTCTTTTAAATTGAAATAATTAAGTTTCATCGGTTCTTGGGATACTGCCTCGCGAATAGACTTGAGACCTGCTCACACTAGCGCCTTTGGTCATCCCTCAGTCCGATCTCAAACTTTTCCTCCAACAACTGTCAAACACGCACCAACTCTCATTCGCCTCCAGTAAAGTGGGGTTTGTGCCATACATAAAGTTAATGCCTCACGCTATCCAACTTTAGAAATCATTCAGTGCTATTGTTCTTAAAATACCTCATCTCGCTCCTTCTGCCTCTCTTCTTTCTGCCGGTTCTCGGCTCCCCCCAGTAACAATTGTTAAAAACACCCTATTACCAGGCTTTTCAGTTACCATGGCTGAATCAAATAATTACAGAGGATAGAGACGTTAAAAAAACAAGTAAAATAGGCTATTCTATGAGAAATAGTACTTAAAATGGACATGTGATATATACAAAATTATATATTATATATAATTATATAAGTATATATATAGTAATACGATGAGAAGCTGAGTGTAGGTCACCTGGAAGTTGTAGATCTCACTATCGGATTATTAGTATATGGAAGATGTAGTTACAGTTATCGCGTATGTATTATCTATATACCACCTATGGACAAAACGCCGGGATGCGGATCTCGCCGTGAATGTAGATATGAGGCCACCCCCCCCGGATGTTTCCAGAGATTTGGGATGCGGATGCAGCGAATTAGTCAACCTTTTAAAGTACTGGAATAGTTAGTACTGGGTCGAGTCGGAGTTCACACCATCAGTCCATCGCTAATTTAAATCATTGTAAATAGCTACATATACAGTATACTATACATTTAAGTCATACAAGGCTATTTACTCCTAGAACAAAGGAAGTTTACTTACTAGCTTTACTATAGATATCTCATACTCACTCACAACACTTATAATGGCCTCCTGAATAATGCTCGTTACTTAGTATAATATCTATCATAGATTACTATTGCTACTCTTCTTATAATCTCTCATTTCCTTAGAATCATGTAGAAGTTCATCATTCCACCGATCCTTTCTTCTGAGAACTTAACCCATGCACAGATATTATGAGCTTTTGGTTCGGTTTCCGACACTCTTAACCGAGGTCTAACCGCCTGGTTGCGAAAAAATAATTCACTTTTTTTTTACCCTATTTCTTGGCTCGGAAAAAAAAATTTAAATTATCTTTTAATATTTAGATTTGTAAGTTGTACTTAAAACTAACGAGCCCCGTTAGGAGTTAAACTCGATATATTAATTAAGACAGAGAATACATCAGCTAGTGGGAGGGCATTACTTGCGTGAGTACAACGAAACCTGAATATTGCCTCAAAATTCATGTAGGTTTAGTCAATCAATCTTAGCACAATACCAATATATTCTCCCGATCAGCGGGCTTTATAATTATGGCATGCGATTACAGACCATTGCTCTAAAAAAACCAAAAGACCATCTCGAATCTTTAAACTCTTCTGCGGGCCATTTTCCTGTGCCTGTTCTCTTTGGGGCCCCAGGAATTATGTGGGACCAACAATCCCTTAGTGGGCCTCTCTCTGTAAAGCCTTGTTTTCTAATCACAACAGTTGGTATTTGGTGCAGCATTTTGATTGTTTCCCTCAATCAAACTCAAATCTTTTGGAACACAATCTCGGAGGATTACCTGAATAGGCCGTTTCCGGGAGTACTCTCTTTTTATTACTTAGTCGAGAACTCACTGTAACTTGTTAATGTTCTCCGCGTTTCAAATTTAGATGCTGCTTTGTACGGAGTGCGATATCATCCTGTTATTACTTTACTGAAATGCAAATTGCTTTGTATGAATTTAACGCGCTACTGATATGTATTTGTTGCTTACTCTAAGTACTACAAATGAAAAGGTCTGTCAGTTTTTACTAGTTGGACTTTGCCTGTTGGGAGGTTCTTTTACTTAGCTAATGAGGTATTCAGGCTAATGACGTAGAACTTCCGCCTGGTCTATGGATTGGTAATTTCAGGAAAAACGAGCATAAAATTACGGACAACTTTGGCATTGTCATTAAACTAATCTGCGTATCCAGGTTGGCACTCTCACTATGCGAGGAACCGTGTTTTCCTCTATGCGGATTAGTCTAGTTTTCCAGAATAACATGTAACATTAAGAAGGCGTCCTATTCCGACGCAATTTCCTATTTGGGGGCTTCGATCACTACGTCGTTATTCCAGTGGTCTCTTCTCAAGTACGATGTCCAGTCGGTTTTGATATTTTAAAACTCTGCGCTAAGAGCAAACATTGACTTCGCTGGACAATCTGGAGATTAAGAGAAGTTTCTTCAATGGGACGTAAGGGGTGATCTTTGTTTCTTCGCTGTATTACAAGACATAACTATACTTTTGATGTGTTCCCGATCTGCAAAGTAGGTGTCAAGTGTGTTGATTTGAGAGAGAGAAATGGTCAGTGCACATACTATTAATCATA
>JABUQX010010933.1:0-20000 GCA_015478945.1 Trachelipus rathkii
AATTAAACTTTATATAAACTTTCCATAAAATTTACATAAACTTTACATAAACTTTACATAAACTTTACATAAACTTTACATAAACTTTATATAAACTTTCATAAACTTTACATAAACTTTACATAAACTTTACATAAACTTTACATAAACTTTACATAAACTTTACATAAACTTTATGTAAACTTTATTTAAACTTTATATAAACTTTATATAAATATATAAACTTTAAATAAACTTTACATAAACTTTACATAAACTTTAAATAAACTTTAAATAAACTTTACATAAACTTTACATAAACTTTACATAAACTTTACATAAACTTTACATACACTTTATATAAACTTTATATAAACTTTATATAAACTTTATATAAATTTATATAAACTTTATATAAACTTTATATAAACTTTATATAAACTTTATATAAACTTTATATAAACTTTACATAAACTTTACATAAACTTTATATAAACTTTATATAAATTTATATAACTTTACATAAACTTTACATAAACTTTACATAAACTTTACATAAACTTTACATAAAATTCACATAAACTATACATAAACTTTACATAAACTTTACATAAACTTTATATAAACTTTATATAAACTTTACATAAACTTTACATAAAAACTTTACATAAAACTTTACATAAACTTTACATAAACTTTACATAAACTTTACATAAACTTTACATAAACTTTACATAAACTTTACATAAACTTTACATAAACTTTACATAAACTTTAAATAAACTTTATATAAACTTTATATAAACTTTATATAAACTTTATATAAACTTTAAATAAACTTTACATAAACTTTACATAAACTTTATATAAACTTTATATAAACTTTACATAAACTTTACATAAACTTTACATAAACTTTACATACACTTTATATAAACTTTACATAAACTTTATATAAACTTTATATAAACTTTATATAAACTTTATATAAACTTTATATAACATTTATAACCTTAAATAAACTTTACATAAACTTTATATAAACTTTAAATAAACTTTAAATAAACTTTACATAAACTTTACATAAACTTTACATACATTTTACATAAACTTTACATAAAATTTACATAAACTATACATAAACTTTACATAAACTTTACATAAACTTTATATAAACTTTATATAAACTTTACATAAACTTTACATAAACTTTACATAAACTTTACATACACTTTACATAAACTTTACATAAACTTTACATAAACTTTACATAAACTTTACATAACTTTACATAAACTTTATATAAACTTTATATAAACTTTACATAAACTTTACATAAACTTTACATATAAACTTTACATAAACTTTACATAAACTTTACATAAACTTTATATAAACTTTATAAAACTTTACATAAACTTTATATAAATTTATATAAACTTTATATAAACTTAATTAAACTTTATATAAACTTTATATAAACTTTACATAAACTTTACATAAACTTTATATAAACTTTATATAAATTTAATAAATTTTTACATAAACTTTATATAAACTTTATATAAACTTTATATAAACTTTATATAAACTTTGCATAAACTTTATAAACTTTATATAAACTTTATATAAACTTTATATAAATTTTATATAAACTTTATATAAACTTTACATAAACTTTACATAAACTTTACATAAACTTTTCATAAACTTTACATAAACTTTACATAAACTTTACATAAACTTTACATAAACTTTACATAAACTTTATATAAACTTTATACAAACTTTACATAATATTTACATTAACTTTACATAAACTTTACATAAACTTTACATAAACTTTATATAAACTTTATATAAACTTTACATAAAACTTTATATAAACTTTATATAAACTTTATATAAACTTTTATAAACTTTATATAAACTTTATATAAACTTTACATAAACTTTATATAAACTTTATATAAACTTTATATAAACTTTTACATAAATTTATATAAACTTTATATAAACTTTTATATAAACTTTATATAAACTTTACATAAACTTTACATAAACTTTACATAAACTTTACATAACTTTAAATAAACTTTACATAAACTTTACATAAACTTTACATAACTTTATATAAACTTTATATAAACTTTATCTAAACTTTACATAAACTTACATAAACTTTACATAAACTTTACATAAACTTTACATAAACTTTACATAAACTTTACATAAACTTTACATAAACTTTACATAAACTTTACATAAACTTTACATAAACTTTACATAAACTTTACATAAACTTTAAATAAACTTTATAAACTTTATATAAACTTTATTAAACTTTATATAAACTTTAAATAAACTTTACATAAACTTTACATAAACTTTAAATAAACTTTAAATAAACTTTACATAAACTTTACATAAACTTTACATAAACTTTACATACACTTTATATAAACTTTACATAAACTTTATATAAACTTTATATAAACTTTATATAAACTTTATATAAACTTTATATAAACTTTATATAAACTTTACATAAACTTTACTAAACTTTATATAAACCTTATATAAACTTTATATAAACTTTACATAAACTTTACATAAACTTTACATAAACTTTACATAAACTTTACATAAAATTCACATAAACTATACATAAACTTTACATAAACTTTACATAAACTTTATATAAACTTTATATAAACTTTACATAAACTTTACATAAACTTTACCTAAACTTTACATAAACTTTACATAAACTTTACATAAACTTTACATAACTATACATAAACTTTACATAAATTTTTTTATAAAACGTTTATATAACTTTAAGTATAAAACTTTACATAAACTTTACATAACCTTTACATAAACTTTACATAAACTTTACATAAACTTTAAATAAACTTTATATAAACTTTATATAAACTTTATAAAAACTATATAAACTTTATATAAACTTTATATAAACTTTATATAAATTTTATATAAACTTTATATAAACTTTACATAAACTTTACATAAACTTTACATAAACTTTACATAAACTTTACATAAACTTTACATAAACTTTACATAAACTTTACATAAACTTTATATAAACTTTATATAAACTTTGCATAAACTTTATAAAAACTTATATAAAAATTTTTTTTAAATTTTATATAATTTTAATGTAAACTTTATATAAACTTTCATAAACTTTACATAAACTTTACATAAACTTTACATAAACTTTACATAAATTTACATAAACTTTACATAAACTTTACATAAACTTTACATAAACTTTATATAAACTTTATACAAACTTTACATAATATTTACATTAACTTTACATAAACTTTACATAAACTTTACATAAACTTTATATAAACTTTATATAAACTTACATTAAAACTTTAATAATAAACTTTATATAAACTTTATATAAACTTTATATAAACTTTATATAAACTTTATATAAACTTTATATAAACTTTACATAAACTTTATATAAACTTTATATAAACTTTATATAAACTTTACATAAACCTTATATATAACTTTTATATAAACTTTAATAAACTTTACTATATAAACTTTATATAACTTTATATAAAGTTTAATATAAACTTTATATAAACTTTTATATAAACTTTAATATCAACTTTACATAAACTTTGCATAAACTTTAAAACTTTATATAAACTTTATGTAAACTTTATATAAACTTTACATAAACTTTACATAAACTTTACATAAACTTTACATAAACTTTACATAAACTTTATATAAACTTTATATAAACTTTATATAAACTTTATTAAACTTTATATAAACTTTATATAAACTTAATATAAACTTTATATAAACTTTACATAAACTTTACATAAACTTTATATAAACTTTATATAAACTTTATATAAACTTTATATAAACTTTACATAAACTTTACATAAACTTTACATAAACTTTACATAAACTTTACATAAACTTTACATAAATAATACATAAACTTTACATAATCTTTACATAAACTTTACTTAAACTTTATATAAACTTTATATAAACTTTACATAAACTTTACATAAATTTACATAAACTTTATATAAACTTTAATAAACTTTACATAACTTTATATAAACTTTACATAAACTTTATATAAACTTTATATAAACTTTACATAAACTTTACATAAACTTTACATAAACTTCGTTTAAACTTTACATAAACTTTACATAAACATTACATAAACTTTACATAAACTTTACATAAACTTTATATAAACTTTACATAAACTATATATAAACTTTACATAAACTTAACATAAACTTTACCTAAACTTTATATAAACTTTAAATAAACCTTACATAAACTTTATATAAACTTTACATAAACTTTATTTAAACTTTATATAAACTTTATATAAACTTTAGATAAACTTTACATAAACTTTACATAAACTTTACATAAACTTTACATAATCTTTACATAAACTTTACATAAACTTTACATAAACTTTACATAAACTTTAAATAAACTTTATATAAACTTGACATCAACTTAACATAAACTTTAAATAAACTTTATGTAAACATTACATAAACTTTACATAAACTTTACATAAACTTTACATAAACTTTATATAAACTTTACATAAACTTTACATAAACTTTACATAAACTTTACATAAACTTTACATAAACTTTACATAAACATAACATAAACTTTTTATAAACTTTATATAAACTTTATAAACTTTATATAAACTTTATATAAACTTTATATAAACTTTATATAAACTTTACATAAACATTACATAAACTTTATATAAACTTTTTTTAAACTTTATATAAACTTTACATAAACTTTACATAAACTTTACATAAACTTTACATAAACTTTACATAATCTTTACATAAACTTTACATAAACTTTACATAAACTTTACATATACCTTAAATAAACTTTATATAAACTTGACATCAACTTTACATAAACTTTAAATAAACTTTATATAAACTTTACATAAACTTTACATAAACTTTACATAAACTTTACATAAACTTTATATAAACTTATACAAACTTTACATAAACTTTACATAAACTTTACATAAACTTTACATAAACTTTACATAAACTTTATATAAACTTTATATAAACTTTACATAAACTTTATATAAACTTTATATAAACTTTATATAAACTTTGTATAAAGTTTTTATAAACTTTATATAAACTTTATATAAACTTTACATAAACTTTATATAAACTTTATATAAACTTTATATAAACTTTATATAAACTTTTACATAAACTTTATATAATAAACTTAATATAAACTTTATATAAACCTTTTATATGAACCTTTATATAAACTTTATTTAAACTTTATATAAACTTTATATAAACTTTATATAAACTTTATATAAACTTTACATAAACTTTGCATAAACTTTATATAAACTTTATATAAACTTTATGTAAACTTTATATAAATATTACATAAACTTTACATAAACTTTAAAAACATTACATAAACTTTACATAAACTTTATATAAACTTTTATATAAACTTTATATAAACTTTATTAAACTTTATATAAGCTTTATATAAACTTTATATAAACTTTATATAAATTTTACATAAACTTTACATAAACTTTATATAAACTTTATATAAACTTTACATAAACTTTACATAAACTTTATATAAACTTTATATAAACTTTACATAAACTTTACATAAACTTTACATAACTTTACATAAACTTTACATAAACTTTACATAAACTTTACATAAACTTTACATAAACTTTACATAACTTTATATAACACTTTTACAATAAGTTTTTAAAAATTTCATAAACTTTATATAAACTTTACATAAACTTTACATAAACTTTACATAAACTTTACATAAACTTTATATAAACTTTATATAAACTTTACATAAACCTTATATAAACTTTATATAAACTTTATATAAACTTTATATAAATTTTATATAAACTTTATATAAACTTTATATAAACTTTACATAAACTTTAAATAAATAAACTTTACATAAACTTTACATAAACTTTACATAAACTTTACATAAACTTTAAAAAATTTACATAAACTTTACATAAACTTTATGTAAACTTTATATAAACTTTATATAAACTTTACATAAACTTTACATAAACTTTACATAAACTTTACATAAACTTTAAATAAACTTTACATAAACTTTACATAAACTTTACATAAATTTACATAAACTTTACATAAACTTTATATAAACTTTATATAAACTTTACATAAACTTTAATTAAACTTTATATAAACTTTATATAAACTTTATATAAACTTTATATAAACTTTATTTAAACTTTATATAAACTTTATATAAACTTTATATAAACTTTATATAAACTTTACATAAATTTACATAAACTTTATATAAACTTTATATAAACTTTACATAAACTTTACATAAACTTTATATAAACTTTATTATAAACTTTATATAAACTTTACATAAAACTTTATATAAACTTTAAATAACCTTTACATAAACTTTACATAAACTTTACATAAAACTTTACATAAACTTTACATAAACTTATATAAACTTTATATAAACTTTACATAAACTTTACATAAACTTTACATAAACTTTACATAAACTTTACATAAACTTTACATAAACTTTACATAACTTTATATAAACTTTATATAAACTTTATTAAACTTTATATAAACTTTATATAAACTTTAAAAACTTTACATAACTTTACATAAACTTTAAATAAACTTTAAAATAAACTTTACATAAACTTTACATAAACTTTACATAAACTTTACATACACTTTATATAAACTTTACATAAACTTTACATAAACTTTATATAAACTTTATATAAACTTTATATAAACTTTATATAAACTTTATATAAACTTTATATAAACTTTATATAAACTTTACATAAACTTTACATAAACTTTATATAAACTTTATATAAACTTTATATAAACTTTACTTTATATAAAATTAAATAAACTTTACATAAACTTTACATAAACTTTACATAAACTTTACATAAAATTCACATAAACTATACATAAACTTTACATAAACTTTACATAAACTTTATATAAACTTTATATAAACTTTACATAAACTTTACATAAACTTTACATAAACTTTACATACACTTTACATAAACTTTACATAAAATTTACATAAACTATACATAAACTTTACATAAACTTTACATAAACTTTATATAAACTTTATATAAACTTTACATAAACTTTACATAACTTTACATAAACTTTACATAAACTTTACATAAACTTTACATAAACTTTATATAAACTTTATATAAACTTTACATAAACTTTATATAAACTTTATATAAACTTTATATAAACTTTATATAAATTTTATATAAACTTTATATAAACTTTACATAAACTTTACATAAACTTTACATAAACTTTACATAAACTTTACATAAAATTTACATAAAATTTACATAAACTTTATATAAACTTTATACAAACTTTACATAAACTTTACATAAACTTTACATAAACTTTACATAAACTTTACATAAACTTTACATAAACTTTAACAAACTTTATAAACTTTACATAAACTTTACATAAACTTTACATAAACTTTATATAAACTTACAAAACTTTACATAAACTTTAACATAATTGTATTCACCTTTAACACAACACGTAACAATAAGACTTTACATAAACTTTACATAAACTTTACATAAACTTTATATAAACTTTAAATAAACTTTATATAAACTTTATATAAACTTTATATAAAGTTTACATAAACTTTACATAAACTTTAAAAACTTTATATAAACTTTATATAAACTTTATATAAACTTTATATAAACTTTATATAAACTTTACATAAACTTTACTTAAACTTTATATAAACTTTACATAAACTTTACATAAACTTTATATAAACTTTATATAAACTTTACATAAACTTTACATAAACTTTATATAAACTTTGCATAAACTTTAAATAAACTTTACATAAACTTTACATAAACTTTATATAAACTGTAATGCAGTAGTACATAGTGGATATAAATTGTTTCATTATTTTACTTTAAAATGAAGGTTACGTGTTGCCATCGCAATATCGTTTATTTTTTTTATTTTATATCTAATGTACACTGCAATGGCCGATCAAAATACTGTATATATGTTCTTTTGTTATAAGGTGAAATAACAACCAATAAGAATTCATCTTTAAAGACTTATTTCCAAAAAGCTGGATTGTTATTGGTCGTTATTTACAAAGCTTTGTGAATAATAATAATAATATTATTATTATTATTATTATTATTATTTTTTTTATATTTTTAAAACGATTTGTAAGGATACTACGTATTAAAATATATATATATATATAAATGATTTTATATGTATATAAACAAATATTTTATTGAATTTGTGAAGGTGTGGAGTTCAATATCTTCAACTTAAGTAAGTTTTTTATTCTGACGGAAAACAAAGATTGTTATTTCTTAAGAAATACTACGATTTTAGAAGAAATACCAATCTTGCGTTCTTTGTAAATGTAAGGTATATGTTTGTCTTTCTAAAATAATTGATATATATATATATGTAATGCAGTTTTACATGTAATATATAACATTACTTCATTTATGTATTTTAAAGTAATGGCCAACATTGCCATTGCAATACCTCTTTCATTTTTTATATATTTGATGTACAATTGCAGCGGTCCAGTGAAAATATTGTAAATATGTTTGTATGAAAACTCGTTTTTCGGGACTTATATTTGAAACCTGGGTTTTGATTGGTCGTCGTTCACAAAACTGTGATAATAATAATATTATTATTATTATTATTATTATTATTATTATTATTATTATTATTTATATTTTAAAGCTGTTGTAAGGATACTACGCATTATTATATATATGTAATTTATATATATATATATATATATAAATAAATATTTATTGAATAAAATTCAATAATTTTGTATAGTGTGAAGCGCACAATGTGTAAATTTATTTAGCTTTTATATTTTGATTTTAAAGGAAAATTGTTATTTCTTGAGAACGAAGTTCTATTGTACAGAAATACCAATTTTCTGTCTTTCTAAATGCTTAGTATATATTTGTCTTTCTGAAATAATTGATAAATATATACATCATTTTATTTATTATTTTAAGAATTATGATTGGATGATCAAGCGTAATCTAAATTACAAAGATTCGTATAAATAGTAAAATTGTGAATATTTTTCATCTTTTCGCTTTCATTCGTTATTAATTGAGGTGCTTAAAGTTGGTAGCGCTTGATGCCTTGTCTGATCAATTTATTATTTGTATAGTGTGCATATTTTAGTATACATGGAGTGTCTTGTTATATATTTTATTACAAAGTAATTGTAGTAATGTTTTTAAATATAATATGGTGTTATAATTTTCAATGTGGAAATATTGTGGTTTATTTTCTTGTAAAGCTAATGGTATTTAAAGCTGTGTTTTAATGTAATTGTGTTTATTGTGTAAATATAATTTTGCATTGTTATTTCAAAGCATCGTCTGCAAATACGATTTGCAAGTGCATAGTGTCCACAGAGTTGCTATATTTCACTAGCAGGTAAGGGTGTTTATTATTGAAGTGTATTTATCGAAGTGTGGTAAAGATTATATTGTGTTAACAAATATAAAACGTTTAACGATTTAATATTTATTATTTTAACACATGATTAATTGTTAAAGTCCCATTTTATTTATTTGAAAATAAGATTTGTTTTTAATACTAATTGGCAACTCCTTGCTTTAGAACAACAGCTGTTATTTGTCAGCTGGAACTGCATTGACTTGTACACACTGATAAATCGATGTCTTGTGTAATTATTAGAATCATTTAATTTACAAGTAAATATTTCATATCTCTTGCCAAATCAGTCAGTCTATATATTTTTGTTATTATATTTTATTTATTTATATATATTGTTGAACATAAAGATATATATATTTTATATATATATTTATGGGCAAAGATTTATATAAATTTATTGATAAAACATTTGATGTTGGTATTTTATTTATTTTCTTAGGAGCATAATATATATTTATATATATATATATATATATATATATATATATATATATATATATTTATATATATTAAATATATATAATATTTATATATATATATTATATATATATATATATACTTAGTAGTTAGTATTTAGGTTCTATATTTGCGGTGCGCATGTATACGGATATCTACGGACATCCGGCTACATGTTCATGGAATTATAAAACCTGTTGATATTTTTGAAGTATATATACATATATAAATATAATCGATATATATAGTACTGAAGGTTCTATATTTGCAGTGCGCATGTATACGGATACCTACGGACATCCGGCTACATGTTCATGGACTTATAAAACCTAGTTTGTAAGACCAGTACATTTTCATTTATTTTTTTTATTAAAATATTTCTAAAATTATCCCAGTGGTTTCCTTGAGTATTTCCAAACGTGTTTTACTTTCTCATTTATTCAAATATTCAATTAGTTATTGCTTTAAGTCTTAAAGACATTGGTTTTATGATCAAAAGATTGATCATAAAACGGGTTCATTCATTGATAAGAAAAGTATTGACTGAACTGTTTTCACATAAGGTAAAGAACTCGGTCAAACCGTTCTTCCACTTGAAGGGTCTTCAGGGAGATAAGTTGGTGAGTTTTTAAAGTACAATATTGCATTCTAATATTGCACAGGCCAGTAACTCATTTAACAGGAGGCCTGGATACTGCTACAATACAGGTTTGAGAATCATTGTAAGTGTTTGCTGATTGGATTGTCACGGGGGCCTGGCCAAGGGATTTGTTTATACGTTGGAAGAGTAAGTTCATGACAAATAATTTATTATCTTTTAACCAATCGCACTACAATATACATCATTTTATTTATTGTTTTAAAGATTGTGATTGGTTAAGAGAGCGTAATCTAAAATAAGAATATTTTTCATCTTTTTGCTTTCATTGTCTTCCACTCAAGTTGTATATAGTTGGTACCTGTGATTGCCTTACATATCTCGATCGATTTTTATTATGTGTTTAGCTTGTATATTGTGTAACCAAGTAGTGTTTGTTCTTTGTTTTATTGCAAAGTGTATGTAATATTTATTTTAAATTAAATGTGGTGATTTAATTCCAGTGTATAAAATATTGCAGTTTATTTATTGTAAAGATAAAGGTCATTGTGTTTGTGCTCTTAAAGCATTTGTGATTATATTATATTTTCTTATGTGCATTAAAATATCAAAGTGTCGTCTGTTGTATTGCATTCGTAGATGCGTTGCTGTGAATAGTTGCTAGATAGTACTGGCAGGTAAGATTGTATTTTATAACAATTTATTTTATGAAGTTTCACAATTAATATTTTCGTGGTAATAAATATAAAACGTTTACAAGTTTAAATATTTATTTGTTAACATATGTTTAAATGTTTTAGTCACGATTTTGTTTGCAACAAAAGAATTACTTATTTACTAATTGGCAACTCATATGCACTAGAGTAACTGTAAATGTATCAGCTGTTCTTGTAATTTTTGTCCACACAAAGAAATCGATGTTTGCATTATATTTCAAATTTGATTAATTTTCAAGTTAAGTTTAAAGTTCACTTATCAAATCATCCAGTCTGTATATTTTTGTTAAGATATTTTATTTATTTATATATATTGTTGAACATAAATATTTATATATTTTTATATATATATATATTTATGGGCGAGGATTTATATAAATTTGGTATTAGATTCTTTTTGTATTGTTTAACATTTGTTTGCACATACTCATTGATGCACATATAAATGTATATATTGCATGTACATTTATATGGACATTGATCTGTATTGCTAAAGGTATTCTCAAAGCATAATATATATATTATTAATATTTAGTACTGCAGTTCTAGACATTCGTTGCGCATGTATGTGGATACCTTCGGACATCCAGCTACATGTTCAAGGATGTGTAAAACTTAGTTTGTAAGAGCAGTACACATTCATCTTTTTATTAAAGTTATTTTAAACTTATTCCAGTAGTTTTCTTGAGTGTTTCCAAAAGTAATTTATTTTCTTGTTTATTTAAATATTCAAGTAGCAATTATTTTAGGTCTTAAAGACATTGATTTCATGGTCAAAGCATTGATCATAAGACAGGTAAATTCATTGATAACGAATAATATTGACTGGACGGTTTTCATATAAAGCAACGAACCCGTTCAAACCGTTGTTTCACTTGAAGGATCTTCTGGGAGATAAGTTGGTGAGTTTGTAAGTATAAAGTTGCAGTGTAGTGTTGCACAGGCCGGTGACTCATTCAACAGGAGATTTAGATACTGCTACAATATAGGTTTGAGAATCTTAGTAAGTGATAGTTGGTTGGATTGTCAAGGGGGCCTGGCCAAGGGATTGTTTATCAGTTTGCAGAGTAAGTTTTTTGACATTTAATTTAATAACTTTTCAACCAGCTCCATTACATTTAAATTGGAGTAGTCCTGTCCGGGATTCTTATGTTATAACCCACCAGTCATTATTCCGTTATCACTGAATTGCTTGTTGTGAATTCACTTTGCTATTTTTCTGAATATTTGAGCACAGCGTATTCATTTGTTATAGCTTTGTTAGAACCTGTGCTAGAGTTAATATAGTCTATATAGTCAATATAGTCTATTGCACTATTTATTTTATTGAAGTTGAACGTATACGATTTTATGCGTATTGGTGAAATAGTATTTTGCTATTGCAACAATACTCATTTCTTGGAAACAATTAAACTCTGGAATAATTTTAATACTTTATATATTTTATGCTTTTATAAATATATATATATATATATATATATATTATTGTTTAATTATAAAATATATATAATATATAATATATATATATATATAAAATATATATTATATATAATAATAATAAAATTTATAATTTATATTTTTTATATTTTTATATATATATATATATATATATATATATATATATATATATATATATATATATATATATATATATATATATATATATATATATATATATATTTATGTAATATATATATATATTATATATATAGTATATATATTATTATATATATATATAATATATTTATATATATATTTTATATAATATATATATATATATATATATATATATATATATATATATATATTTATTATTATTGTTTTATTAGTTAAAATTAAAATTTACAAATGTTTGAGCGGAGCGAAATAGTGGTTTCTCGGAATTCACGATTTTTTCCTCTGTTTGAGTTCTGTGGCGAAAACACTAATTTCCCGTAAGATTTTGGCAAATTTTATTGCAGATTGTTTAAACTAGTATATATATATATATATATATATATACATTTGTAATTTTGTGGTTAGAAATTTGTTTTCATAGAAGTATCAGTGAAAGCTAAATTTCGAAATTTTGGTAGAAAACGTGATTTTGTGATTCGTGCGTCAAGAAGTGACTTTGTTAGTGAACGAAATATTTATAATTTGTTTTGATTATAACGATTATAACTATGGCTACATCTAATGCTGAGTTTATGGAGATGTGTAAATCAGGAGGTTTAGGTGTGAAGGAAATCACTGCTTTAATAAAAGACCGAGCGGCTCAAGAAGCTGCGCTCGAACAGCAGAAGGCTGCTGCTGCTATGGAGGAAAAGAAATTAGCCGCTGCTTTGGAGGAAAAGAAATTAGCCGCTGCTTTGGAGGAAAAGAAGGTAGCTGCTGCTTTAGAGGAGAAAAGGTTAGCGCGTGAAGATGAAAGGGAGAAAGCTAAGCTTGAGGCAGAAGAGCGAAGGGAGAAAGCTAAGCTTGAAGATGAAAGGGAGAAACCTAAGCTTGAGGCTGAAGCGGGAGTAGAGAAAGCTAAGATCGAAGCTGAAGCGCAAAGAGTTAAGTTGGAGGCGGAAAAAGATGCAAGAGATGCAGAAGAAAGAATGCTACAGATGAAGCTTGATGCCGAGGATAAACAGCGTCAGCATGACGCAACAGTGGCTTCACAAAGCACTCAGAGCAGCCATAATCCTTCCTACGCCAGTAAGTACCCAAAGTTGAAGCTTCCATTCTTCGATGAGAGGAAGAATGATATAGAAGAATATCTATTAATGTTCGAGAAGCAAGCGGAGGCGAACGACATCCCAATGGAAAAGCGATCATTTGTTTTAGGGTGTTTCTTAACGAGTAAGGCTGTCAATGTGTTCAACAATTTGCCTGTCGCAGAATTGAAGAATTATGAAGGTCTGAAAAGAGCTTTGTTGGAGAGGTACGGTCTCACGGAAAGTGGGTACTGTGCTAAGTACAAGACCATGAGTCCTACCGAGGATGATAATCCTAGGGTGTACTTACAGAAGATAATTGAAGCTTTGAAAAAATGGATTACTGCAGCAAATGTGACACTGACGCCAGATGATCTCATTGAGTTTTTCTCAGTGGACAAGTATTTAAATACTGTCCCCAAAGAACTCGCTACCTACCTAAGGGAGACAAAGAAGAAGATGCCGGAAGAGATCATAACTTGTTCAGAGGGATACATGGAAGCTCATCGTTTAAAGCTCACAACTAACAGTCACTCACGAAACCACAATCGCGCAGATAAGAGTCACAATAATAACAATAATAATTATAGATCGAGAGGCAATGGTTACTCAACGAATAGTAATCATAAAAGCAGTGACCAACGTACGTCGAGAGTAACAAGCAATGAAAGCAGGATCGGTGGAGGAAGCGGCGACAGACAGGGTCAGCGTCGCAGTAGCAGTGAGCCCAGAGTGGTGATCACGTGCTTCAAGTGTCAGAGGAGAGGGCATCTCGCAAGAGACTGTAGAGCCCCTCCATATTTCAACAACAGTGGAAGAGGACAGAGTGGTTCAGGTAGACAGAAAGAGGAAGAAAAGAGCACGGGAGCATCCGGAGTCTCTGAGAGCGGCAGTAAAGTCCTGAATGTTACAGGTGAAGAGCCGAACCTCCTGAACGAAATAGAGAAGGTGGAAAATGACAGATTGTCACACCTACCTGTGACTTATGGGATGGTGAATGGCTACCCAGTCAAAACCCTCCGTGATACCGGTTGTAACGTTGTCGTCGTGCGAAAGAAATTCGTACCGAAGAGGTGTTATGTGGGAGACAACATGAAAATAAGATTGCTGGACGGTACGGTGATTGAAGCTCCTCTCGCAAGTATCGATGTGGATACCCCTTACTACGTGGGTAGGACAACCGCAGCTGTGCTGCCGGAAGTCGTTTATGATTTAGTCATTGGGAATGTCGAAGGTGCATTGCCCCTGAGTCAGCCTAACCTCGCGTGGGAGTCGACTGAGTGTCGAGGTCTTCGTAAAGTAGAAGATGAGCATAACCATAGAAGTTTGCTATTCCCCATCGCCGAGAACGCTGAGGAAGATTCTTATGAAGAATCTGGACAAACCAATCATATTAATGGAATGGCGAGTTTGGAGAGGGAAGAATTTTTCAGAGGGAAACCGTCCGTACCACAGTCTTTGGGCATCGAGAAAAATGATGTCGGACCAACCGCGGAGCCATCATTGAATGTGATCACAGGGTCCCAATGTTCATCGAGTGATGAAGAAGTTACAGAAAAAGAAGAAAATGAAGTCCCGTTAAAACCACTAATAGTTGTTGAAGAAGGTACAGAAGTACCGGGTGTCCCAGTGACATCAATTGGAGAGAGTACATGCTGGTCTAACGAAGTAGATCGTGTTGAGAAGGATGGTGAGTCAATGAGAGGTGAGATAGCCGCGCGCACACAAAGTTCCAGAAAGAAGAATGTAGTAGCTGTGGGTGAAGGAGAGGAGATGACTCATAGTGAAGATCTACAGGAACTTGCTAGTGATCGGGAGACTTTTAAGAGTAAACAGAAGGACGACGTTACTCTACAGAGGGTGTGGAGGTCAATAGAAAAAGGCGAAAACAAGTATATGGTAAAGAACGGTGTATTATTTAAAAGAGTTGTGGAAAATCAACAGGAGCGATTCACTTTGGTTGTACCAAAAGAATTCAGGAGTAGGGTGATGAAGATGGCACATGATGAAGTCTTCGGAGGGTGTAAAGAAAACAATGGGGAAGATCACGCAACAGTTCTATTGGCCAAATATATATCATGATGTAACAAAACATTGTTACTCGTGTGATATATGTCAGAGGACGTGCCCGAAAGGCTCGGTGAAGAAGATACCTCTGTGTCCTATGCCCATCATTGAGGAACCTTTTCAAAGGGTAATTATTGACCTGATCGGACCTATCTCACCACCATCTTCTGAAGGGCATCAATATGTCCTAACGCTTGTGGATGCGGCCACGCGTTATCCGGAAGCTGTACCTCTTGAAAGTATTACTGCACAGAAAGTTATAAGAGGGGGCAGCGAGATTATTAATGAAATGGAAGATACGATGTCTCAAAGAGAGGAAGTTAAAGAATGTAGTGAAAAGGAAGTTTGTGATGGTATGCCGAAACGCAGGGAGAAGTTAAAGAGTTATTCTCAGCAGTATTGTTGGGACAGTGAGAATTTATTGCGTCTAGGATCAAAAGATGAGAACAAGGGGAGAGCAAAGTTCATTGGACTGTTGAAAAGAGTAATGAAGTTATTGTGCCAGAATACTTTGGTAAAGGGAGAGAAGATGAGACGCCGAGACTGCCATGGAAAATTGGTACAGTCGGCTAATGATACTAAGCGGCACAATGAAAGGTTTGAAAATGAGTCAGAAAGAGAAGACATCGACAGCTTGGAAAGTGTTTGGAAAATAAAGGAAGATATATGCGGAGAGTATGAGAAAATATACTTCGGTATGATTAGAAAAGAAATGACAATAAAGGAGGAAAGAAGTAAAAATGGTTGTAAAAGTGTGAAGCATGGTGTTGATAAGAAGACACATGTAAAGAGTTGTCATGTGCTGAAATTGTTGTTTGCAAGAAGGATGATAGGAGTTAGCAGGAAGGGAGAAAAGTGTCGGAAGAGACACAGAAAGATGAAGAAATGTGTGATATTATGGAGTTGGAGAGAAAAAGAGAGGACAAAGAAAGAAGCAGGTGTAGGTCTGAGGAGTAAAAGATAGATAATGATGATTGTACAAAAGTAAGAGACGTCAGTAGTTTATCTCATAAAAATAGTTGACGAAAGAAATGAGGCTGATTATTTTGTCAAGAATAGGTTCGAATATTCTTTGACCTGGCGTGGACACCCGAATACTCTTGAGACTGTTCTTCAAAGATTCAAGTTTGTCTTAAGCCACATTAGTGGGCGAAATAGTGTCATCACTGACTACTTAAGTAGGTCATATGCCGATGGTGCATTGGATTCGTCTGCAGGAGCCTCTACTGAAGAAGGAGCACTGTGAATAATGAACCAATGTTCTACCATTATGTAAATAAAGCAAAATGTGCCATTTGCTTCATGTTGGGTGGGCCAAAGATGTAATGCAGTGATACATGATGTATATAAATTGTTTTCATTTATTTGTATTAAAATAGAGGTATTGCAATATTATTCAATATCGTTTATTTTTTTTATTTTTATCTAAGGTACACTGCAATGGCCGGTAAAAATACTGTATATATGTTCTTTTGTTATAAGGTGAAATAACAACCAATAAGAATTCATCTTTTAAGACTTATTTCCAAAAAGCTGGATTGTTATTGGTCGTTATTTACAAAGCTTTGTGAATAATAATAATAATATTATTATTATTATTATTATTATTATTATTATTATTATTATTATTTTTATATTTTAAAACGATTTGTAAGGATACTACGTATTAAAATATATATATATAAATGATTTTATATATATATAAACAAATATTTTATTGAATTTGTGAAGGTGTGGAGTTCAATATCTTCAACTTAAGTAAGTTTTTTATTCTGACGGAAAATAAAGATTGTTATTTCTTAAGAAATACTACGATTTTAGAAGAAATACCAATCTTGCGTTCTTTGTAAATGTAAGGTATATGTTTGTCTTTCTAAAATAATTGATAAATATATACATCATTTTATTTATTGTTTTAAAGATTGTGATTGGTTAAGAGAGCGTAATCTAAATTACTGGATTCCATATAAATATTAAAAATAAGAATATTTTTCATCTTTTTGCTTTCATTGTCTTCCACTCAAGTTGTATATAGTTGGTACCTGTGATTGCCTTACATATCTCGATCGATTTTTATTATGTGTTTAGCTTGTATATTGTGTAACCAAGTAGTGTTTATTCTTTGTTTTATTGCAAAGCGAATGTAATATTTATTTTAAATTAAATGTGGTGATTTAATTTCAGTGTATAAAATATTGCAGTTTATTTATTGTAAAGATAAAGGTCATTGTGTTTGTGCTCTTAAAGCATTTGTGATTATATTGTATTTTCTTATGTGCACTAAAATATCAAAGTGTCGTCTGTTGTATTGCATTCGTAGATGCATTGCTGTGGATAGTTGCTAGATAGTACTGGCAGGTAAGATTGTATTTTATAACAATTTATTTTATGAAGTTTCGCAATTAATATTTTCGTGGTAATAAATATAAAACGTTTACAAGTTTAAATATTTATTTGTTAACATATGTTTAAATGTTTTAGTCACGATTTTTGTTTGCAACAAAAGAATTACTTATTTACTAATTGGCAACTCATATGCACTAGAGTAACTGTAAATGTATCAGCTGTTCTTGTAATTTGTGTCCACACAAAGAAATCGATGTTTGCATTATATTTCAAATTTGATTAATTTTCAAGTTAAGTTTAAAGTTCACTTATCAAATCATCCAGTCTGTATATTTTTGTTAAGATATTTTATTTATTTATATATATTATTGAACATAAATATTTATATATATTTTTATATATATATATATATTTGTGGGCGAGGATTTATATAAATTTGGTATTAGATTCTTTTTGTATTGTTTAACTTTTGTTTGCACATACTCATTGATGCACATATAAATGTATATATTGCATGTACATTTATATGGACATTGATCTGTATTGCTAAAGGTATTCTCAAAGCATAATATATATATATAATTAATATTTAGTACTGCAGTTCTAGACATTCGTTGCGCATGTATGTGGATACCTTCGGACATCCAGCTACATGTTCAAGGATGTGTAAAACTTAGTTTGTAAGAGCAGTACACATTCATCTTTTTATTAAAGTTATTTTAAACTTATTCCAGTAGTTTTCTTGAGTGTTTCCAAAAGTAATTTATTTTATTGTTGATTTAAATATTCAAGCAGCAATTATTTTAGGTCTCAAAGACGTTGATTTCATGGTCAAAGTATTGATCATAAAACAGGTAAATTCTTTGATAACGAATAATATTGACTGGACGGTTCACATATAAGGTAACGAACCCGTTCAAACCGTTGTTTCACTTGAAGGATCTTCTGGGAGATAAGTTGGTGAGTTTGTAAGTATAAAGTTGCACTGTAGTGTTGCACAGGCCGGTGACTCATTCAACAGGAGATTTAGATACTGTTACAATATAGGTTTGAGAATCTTAGTAAGTGATAGTTGGTTGGATTGTCAAGGGGGCCTGGCCAAGGGATTGTTTATCAGTTTGCAGAGTAAGTTTTTTGACATTTAATTTAATAACTTTTCAACCAGCTCCATTACAGTCAGAAATGTGGATAAACCTTTTTATCTACTGAACCCATTTTAAATTTTCTTGCTGGTTTGGAAATGATTGGTCGGGATCTTTCTTTAAAGCTTTTGTTTCGCCAAATTCCGACAGGAAATAAAGATTTAAAAATGCGAAAAAATGACGGTTTTGGGGTATTATATTTTGCAGAAAAAAAAGAAAAAGAAGAAAATCTCTCTCTCTCTCTCTCTCTCTCTCTCTCTCTCTCTCTCTCTCTCTCTCTCTCTCTCTCTCTCTCTCTCTCTCTCTCTCTTCTATATATATAA
>JABUQX010010933.1:47500-54993 GCA_015478945.1 Trachelipus rathkii
GCCTAGCTACAAAATATAGGTGATAAAAATATCGTATGCTGCTGGCAGAAAGTTAGGGCCGATCGCTAGTTGCACGTTGCCTATTTCTCTAGCGTGAGAGCCTATTTAGGTGGTTTCTGGGTATTTCCTTACACGAAAAGTACATATTTGACCAATCATTTACAAAATAAGTACCAACAAATGCAATAAATAAAGTAAGAATAGTGACAATTTGCACAAATAAAAAAACAAGAGGCTGCCGTTCGTGAAATAAAATCTTAACAGGGCTCAAGGCTGGTTGGCCGCTACCTTAGGTAAGTGAAAAATTTCTCCAAGATTTTTGTGACTTCAAGATATCCTTAAACGAAAAAAATCTTTAGGAGCGTTCCTAAATTCGAATTTCCGTTAAGGGAGGAAACTGAAGAGATACTTGCCCAAAGGTAGAGAAAAGGGCTGTTCATAAATATGGGTCTTACACTCTCATTAACCGTTAACTCTCAAGTCACTTTCTGATCATCGAACCATTGCATCGTCTCCTTATACTATGGCTGTAACAATAGGTACAACTCTTCTGAGTTTTCTTGTTCTATATGTTCTTTGGGGAGAACTCGTAAGAATCTCCTTTCTAAACAGTCTCGTCCTATCTCTATCCAAAACTCTGATCTCAGACTTAACTGATATACTTTCATGTACTTTGCAGGAAAGTCTTCAACAATATTTCTTAACCCCCCCCCCCTTTTTCAACTTACATACTTTCAAGCTCTGTGTTTTGAGACATTCTGACCTTTAATTTTAGGTCTCAGCTAGATTTCACCAACTGAAATAAGTTTCAAGTAGGGTTCTGACACACACTCATATATATATATATATATATATATATATATATATATATATATATATATATATATATATATATATAAATATATATATATATACATATATATATATCTAGATAATATATATATATATATATATATATATATATATATATATATATATATATATATATATATATATATATATATATATATATATATATATATAACTATATATATATATATATATATATATAATGCATATATATATATATATATATATATATATATATATATATATATATATATATATATATATATATATATATATATATTTATATATATATATATATATATATATATATATATATATATATATATATATATATATATATATATATATATATATATATATATATATATATATATATATATATATATATATATATGCATTGTATATATGTTTGTAGGAAAGACCATTGGAAATGAATATTGTAAGAGGCGTACGTGAGGGTTTCTTGAATCGCCTGCAGGTTTAGTAAATTGTTTCAGAAAGCATGTATAAGCTGCTGATGAATAAATATAATGGCGTGACAAAGATTGACACTGATTGTTATAGGTAGTTTATGTGAAACCGCGTCGAGTTAATCTTGATTTAGAATATATTAAAAGTTAGGAGGAAGCAGTTATTGCACTGGAAATGATTGTGGTAAAGAGGAAAGAGAGGTTAAGTCTTTTACAGATCTTTATTAGAGTCTTTGCGAGGCATGATCAGATTAATATTCTACGAAATCTCTGAGAACGCATCTGAAGAGATTTACAAAACAAAGTAGGTGCTCGAATGGAGTAAAGAAAAGGAAAAGATTGGTATTATTACGTCGTCAAGAATGCTTAAGGAAAATAATCAGAACAAAGTTAGATAAAGAGGGATGGAAACTTACTGGGACAAACAAACTAACAGACAAAGAGAGAGATTGATGAATTAAAGCTTTTATAATAACGCAAATTACTTTAATTTATTAAAAGGAGGAAAATTTATTTCAAAAGAACTGACAAAATTAGATTGAGAGAAATGCAAGAAGAAGAAGAAAAGGAAGAAGAAGAAGAAGAAGAAGAAGAAGAAGAAGAAGAAGAAGAAGAAGAAGAAGAAGAAGAAGAAGAAAGAAGAAGAAGAAGAAGAAGAAGAAGAAGAAGAAGAAGAAGAAGAAGAAGAAGAAGAAGAAGAAGAAGAAGAAGAAGAAGAAGAAGAAGAAGAAGAAGAAGAAGAAAGAAGAAGAAGAAGAAGAAGAAGAAGAAGAAGAAGAAGAAGAAGAAGAAGAAGAAGAAGAAGAAGAAGAAGAACTACAGAACTACAGAACACCGACTAGCAAAGACTTTACAATCCACTCAAGGCTAGTCTGTTAAGTATTTTTGTTTATTTAATTTGTTGGATGTGTCTACTGTTATTAAAACAAACCTGTTATGTATTTTTGAAATAAGTATATTATTTTACCTATTTCTATGTAACATATGAGCACAAATTATCTTCGCTTTCAAACCCCAATACCGTCTGCTCTGACACCAAACACAGTTTATAACATCCTTTACTTCCTCAACATTCCTTTGCAAAAAGTGCTGCCATTCTCTTATGATGAAGGACATACACCTTGGCTATTCCCTGTTCCCACCATCTGCCTGGTCCTGACCTCTCTCCAAATCTAGCCACCCCGCTGCCTTGCTAAAGGCATCATTCTTGTCTCATTCCGCAGTTCACGGTGGATTTATTCCAGTGTTTACTGACTAAAACAGAGGAGAGAGAGAGAGAGAGAGAGAGAGAGAGAGAGAGAGAGAGAGAGAGAGAGAGAGAGAGAGAGAGAGAGAGAGAGAGTCATGCTTCAATTTCTACGGCAGAATTAATGGCTATAATGATTGCCCTCTCTTGAATTTTATTCCTTAACCAAGATCACTCTTATGTCATTTATTCAGATTTGCTCAGCGCCTTTCAAGCGCTTAAAGTCCCCTATTCTAAAAATACAATGATATCGCTGTACAACAATTTCTTCAGCTGCTCCACTCTCGCATTAAGCAAATTACACTATGTTGGATCCCCTCTCACAAAGGGGTAACTAGCAATAAAATTGAGGCAAAGAGGTTCCTTCTCTTTCCGGATGCTATTCGACAAGGTCGCCTCCCATCAACTGATTATTACCCTGCTCTCCGACAAGGCTTTCGGTCTTACAGGGAGGAATGCTGGGCGACTGATTAGCGAGGGGTAAAACAGAAGTGTAAAGCCGAACATTGGTGAGTGATCTTCCTCCCGCCGACGGAATTGCTTGCACGAGGTGATTCTTGCATGCCTCCGCATTGGCCACACCAACATCACTCATAGCCACTATATGTCACTCCCACTCCTATTTGTCTCCTCCCACTTTGATAGTAACTCTGTCTTCTCTTATTTCCAAGAACAAAAAATTCTTAACAACTTTTGATTTTGTTATGTAACATTAGGACTATATATAATGTAGGAACATCTTTTTATTTATAATTATTTATTTATTATTTTTTGACTGATTATTTATTTCACCATCTAAATTTTCTTTTACGACATTTAAAATAAGAATGAGCCAGGACCCACCAATGGAGTTGATTATTCAAACCAGTGTGGCAGCTTCCCTGCGTGCCGTGGTGGGTCCTGTATTCGAACTCCAAAAAAATAAATAATATATATATATATATATATATATATATATATATATATATATATATATATATATATATATATATACTATATATATCTTTCTCATCTATATAAATATATATAAATATATATATAGGCATCAGTGTAAAATAATCTAAACTATACAATGAGAGAGAGATTTTTTTGAGAGAGAGAGAGAGAGGTTCCGAAATTCCGAAGGTCTGTCTCCTCATTTATCGTATTTTTGTTTTCATTCCACAAGTATGTCGACCTTGCCTCTCGCTCGTGCAGCGAGAAATGATGAGAAAGGCGAGATCATTTTTAGACTCAATGTTTCTTTTCACTAAAGCTTATAAACATAATCCACCTTTAAAAAATTAATAATAAATACAGAAGAAAAAAAAAGACAGCTTTTTATTAAATATTTGATTATAAATATCAGTTCATTGTTAAGGTAAATACATAGTTGAATAATTAGGATAATCTGAGTCTCAGGGCTTCCTACGACGCTATGCCACTGATATTTACATTTATATATATATATATATATATATATATATATATATATATATATATATATATATATATATATATATATATATATATATATATATATATATATATATATATATATTAGGATTAGGAATGAGTTGTTTAAGTGATATTGAGAAGTAAAGGATATTCATAACGCCGTCCCCGATAACACTATGTAACAAAAAAATAAAAAAAAATTTTTGTTTTTGCTTTGAAAGCATTATTTCTTAATTGCTTCTGTGTAGAAAGCAAAGAAAAATAATATTATTTCCTTCAAACTTTGCTTTTGTTACCTTGACATCGCTGTTTTCAAACTGATCTATTTGCATTTCAGAGAAAATTAATATTTTTTAAATACACGACATATTTTTATTTCTTGAACGTTCTGGCAACTTAGATGACGAAATAAATACAGAGAACGTAAGCTCAAGTATCAATATAGTTAGTTGATTAGTTCATCAGTCTTCTAGTAGCTGTTCAAGTGGAGATACGTTGTCTTTGATAGGTGCATTCAGCACAGATGGCATCAAGAGGTTGCAAATATCAGGCAGACGCATTTTGTTATGTCTGCGGTGAATTTATGAAGACACGAGCAAAAAAGTACCCTGTGAATACATCTGCTAAAATGTGCGAGGCCTATAAGGCATATTTTGGCATGCCTGTTGGGGACCAAGACAAGCAATGGGCACCTCATTTCACCTGCGAACTTTGCAAAAGAACTCTAAAAGGTTATATATATATATATATATATATATATATATATATATATATATATATATATATATATATATATATATATATATATATATATATATATATATATATATATATATAGTTATTGCTTGTTCTGAATTTGATAGCTATGGAATCTTTAAGTGAAAGTTTGAATTTATGTAATATATTTTTTAATAACAATGAGTGAAAGATATTTAAATTTGTATTTTTTTTCTTCGCAGGTTGGTACAGGGGGGAAAATAGAGCCATGAAATTCGCAATCCCACGAATTTGGAGAGAGCCAACTGACCACTCCAGCAATTGCTTCTTCTGTTTGGTGGACCCGTCCAAGCGTCGAGCTGGCAAAAATGCGCCTGCTATCATATATCCAGACCTTCCGTCATCCATTGCCCAAGTGCCACACTCTCCTGAGCTCCCTGTACCCATTCCTCCAAAGGAAAGACAGCCATCTTCAGAAGAAAGCAGCAAATCAGAAGACGATGAAGTTGTTGATCCTGAATATAGTGTAGCTGAGGAGAGAAACCCATATTTCCCCAACCAAGAAGACATCAACGACTTGATCAGAGATCTTGGTCTCACAAAGTCCAATGCCGAGCTTTTGACGTCGAGACTCAAGCAGTGGAATTTGCTACATGAAAGTGTGAAAGTTGCAAGTCAGAGAAAACGTCACCACTCTTTTTCAACTTTTTCACCAGTCAAGATGGGCTTTGCTTTTGTCACAATGTGACAGGTTTGTTTGAGGCACTTGGAATTGCCTGTAACCCCTGCGAGTGGCGCCTCTTCATTGATAGCTCATCGAAGAGTTTCAAAGCTGTGCTACTTCATAACGGGAGCATGTAATCTCTTCCCTTGGCTCACTCGGTGCAGCTCAAAGAGGAACACAGCAGCGTGAAGCTATTGCTAAGTGCCTTGAAATATGAAGAACACAATTGGGAAGTTATCGGAGATTTCAAAATGGTGACCTTCCTGATGGGTCTCCAAGGCTGCTTAGCCAAGTTTCTATGTTACCTTCGTCTTTGGGACAGAAGGGTCTCAGCAGAACATTACCAAAGGTGGGATTGACCACAGCAGGCTGAGTTCAGTGTAGGGGGAAATAATGTCAAATGGGAGCCTCTGTTGGACCCCCAGAAAATATTTTCTTCCACTACACATGCAAGGCTTCTTCCCTAGACTGTCTGAAGCAGAGATCATAGCCGGTACCTTCGTCGGAAAAAAACTAAAAAAGATTATAGAGTGCAAGGAATTCCCGAAGAAGCTGACTAGGACAGAAAAGCAGCTTGGAACAGCTTTGTTGCAGTGGTTCGTGGCTTCCTTGGGAATCACAAGACCGAAAACTATGAGGAGCTTGTTGAGACCTTAATCAAGAACTACGGCCAAATGGGCTGCAGGATGCCCCCTCAAAGTCCATATCCTTGATACTCTTCATGCTAAATTTAAGGAAAACATGGGGGCGTATTCAGAGGAACATAGCGCGCGATTTCATCAGGATATTCTGGACTCTAAACGCCGCTATCAAGGATCATATAACGAAAACATGATTGGAGACTATATTTGGGGGTTGATTCGTGAAAGCAACTTACCGTATAAGCGTAAATCCAGAAAAACTTCTCACTTCTAAATATTTTGAGGTCTCTGTTGTATAAACTAAGAATAAATAAATAAATAACCGAGAATGATTATATGTTTTCTTCTACTTTATGTAACCGAAAATGATTATATTCACCAATTTTTATATCGGAATTGGTAAATTTGTGAAATATCATTATCCTGGTCACAAAATCAAAGTTTGGAGGAAATATTAGCCATTTTTCATACCTTCTAGGTATAAGAAAATAGGAAATTACAGTTGTTGCCCAAAGACAAAATATGTTACATAGTGAATTATTTATTATTATTATTATTATTATTATTATTATTATTATTATTATTATTATTATTATTATTATTATTATTATTATTATTATTATTATTATTATTATTATTATTATTATTATCATTATTATTATTATTATTATTATTATTATTATTATTATTATTATTATTATTATTATTATTATTATTATTATTATTATTATTATTATTATTATTATTATTATTATTATTATTATTATTATTATTATTATTATTGTTATTATTATTATTATTATTATTATTATTATTATTATTATTATTATTATTATTATTATTATTATTATTATTATTATTATTATTGTTATTATTATTATTATTATTATTATTATTATTATTATTATTATTATTATTATTATTATTATTATTATTATTATTATTATTATTATTATTATTGTTATTATTATTATTATTATTATTATTTTAATTATTATTATTATTTTTATTATTATTATTATTATTATTATTATTATTATTATTATTATTATTATTATTATTATTATTATTATTATTATTATTATTATTATTATTATTATTATTATTATTATTATTATTATTATTATTATTATCATTATCTATATTTATATCTATTTATAAAATGAAAAAATAAATACAACCCGTTCCTTATCCATCCCCGTCGACATCAACGCTCGAATAAAACTTTTGCGATTTTTTTACGTCCAGGCTCAGAAGATGCCGATCCGAGACGACGATTTCGACCTCGCGGCGATAGTGCGTCTCGTAGTCTTCGATCAGTTTTGCGAGAGGACGATTGGCGGCATCGTCGTCGTCGGCGTCTTCGTCGTCGGCGGTGTTCGCTAGCAGTTGATCGAAATCGAAAGCCG
>JABUQX010010934.1:2500-10000 GCA_015478945.1 Trachelipus rathkii
TAATAATAATAATAATAATATATGTAATAATAATAATATATATCAATTTCCAACTTTTTCAAAAATAAAATTTTTCTTGAAAGAATTGAAATATTAAGGTATTATTTTTATATATATATATATATATATATATATATATATATATATATATATATATATATATATATATATATATATATATATATATATATATATATATATATATATATATATATATATATATATATGTAAATATAAATATACATATATATATATATATATATATATATATATATATATATATATATATTCTCTCTCTCTCTCTCTCTCTCTCTCTCTCTCTCTCTCTTTTTAAAAGAGAATGTTTATACATTTAGATTTCTGAGTATATATATATATATATATATATATATATATATATATATATATATATATATATATATATATATATATATATATATATAAATATAATATGTAATATATATATATAATATATATATATATATATATATATATGTATGTATAATATAATATATATATATGTAATAATATGTATATATAATGTATATAATAATAATAATATATATATGTATATATATATATAATAATATAATAATAATATAATATATAAATATATTTATAATATAATAATAATAATATATATGTAATAATAATAATAATATATATATATATAATATAATAATAATAATAATAATATAACAATAATAATAATGTAATAATAATAATAATATGTCTATATAATAAAATATATATAAAATAATACTATTATGTAATAATAATATAATAATAATAATAATAATATATATATTTATATAATATTGTGTTTTCAAATAGAGTTTAAAGATGGTCTCCATGTTTATGCATAAAGGTGATATTATTAATGTTGTCAGAACAACAATTTAAACAATTTATTCTCTAAATTCCACCTACACAATCTCCGCTATTCGATTTGAGCACGAACAGTCACCTTTTTTAATGGATTGAAAAATAGCGTTATTTAATAGCAATTATTCTTACCCTTTTTTGTTTAAAAAAAAAAAAAAAAAAGAATTTTATCGTAACATTAAGAAATTTGTAAAAGATCGATCGTTTCTATAATGTTAACTCGTGCTAAGCACGAGCAGCACAAGTATAGGAGTCGCCTCTGATATATATATATATATATATATATATATATATATATATATATATATATATATATATATATATATATATATATATATATATATATATATATATATATATATATATATATATATATATATATATATATATATATATATATATATATATACATATATATATATATATATATATATATATATATATATATATATATATATATATATATATATATATATATATATATATATATATATATATATATATATATATATATATATATATATATATGTTTGTTTTGTTTCACTGCTGAGATGCTGAGTGTCACAAGACATTTGTAAATTAAAAAAAAAAAATGCATCTTTGAGGACGTATAAAAATTCCTCTTTTAAAAAAATAATATAAATTTAGCCATAAAACACCTGTTATTTCTTAACTTTTAACTTTCCCAACAATAAACAAGAGGAAGTAAATGAACTTGTTAAAAGCAATTGTTTCGAAAAAGCTAGGCATTTAAATCTGAAAACTGTATGTTTAACTTTGCAACAAGAAATGTGAAATGTCAAGTATCATAAGTCATTTACACAAAAACTTAAGATATATCTTAATCAGTAGCAAAACATTATTATTATTATTATTATTATTATTATTATTATTATTATTATTATTATTATTATTATTATTATTATTATTATTATTATTATTATTATTATTATTATTATTATTATTATTATTATTATTATTATTATATAATTTGAACAAACAAAAGGTATGGTAAAGTGTATTAGATTAGACTTACCGTCGATAAATCTTCTAACATCATCTTGGCTCTCAAAATAATTCACTCTTATCAAAGGTTTATCAAATGGATTTGGTGAGCGGAGCCTCACCGACCCTTTCGATCTTGCATGATTTAACAACAAGAAGATATGAAAAGACTCTTTATCTTGGATCGGGGCGTAAAGAGTATTAAATAACTGCAATATATTATATATTTATATATATATATATATATATATATATATATATATATATATATATATATATATATATATATATATATATATATATATATATATATATGCATATATATATATATATATATATATATATATACTATATATATATATATATATATATATATATATATATATATATATATATATATATATAAATATATATATATATATATATATATATATATATATATATATATATATATATATATATATATATATATATATATATATATAGATAGTGTGCGTGTGTGTGTGTGTATCAAACTGTAACATTGGTGCTATCGTGTCCTCTATTACGTCTCCAACACCAGGGAGTTCACCTCTCAATTCTCCACCATTTCGTCCCCCTCGTAGCACAAGAGGTTTCTTGCTCTCACGTGAATATTGTGTGTGTGTTTTAAACTCAAGGTTCAGTCAATTTCTTCAGCCCCAACGTTGAGTTATATAAAATGTGGCATAATTCCTAGCTGGTGCAACACTTTATGTGCTCACCTGAGTGTATTTCGTTAGGCATTTCATTGTGCGGGTTTCCTTTCCTTATATTTTTTTCCTCCTCCTTGAAAAGGACTCTGCCATATATATATATATATATATATATATATATATATATATATATATATATATATATATATATATATATATATATATATATATATATATATATATATATATATATATATATATATATATATATATATATATATATATATATATATATATAAATATATATATATATATATATATATATATATATATATATATATATATATATATATATATATATATATATATATATATATATATATATATATATATATTACTCAAAGTGTTTGTTTAGGTTTCTTTTTATTAAATACTTGCCAAATATCTATAAGTAAGACCTACTTAACTTATAGAAAGTGGTTTACAGAAAATGACTTGCGAACATTGAATATTTTGTTCAATTTAAAATACATTGATTTTAAATTTTAATTATTACAACATGTTATTATATTATTCCTTTTATGAAATGCTGTTTGGTTATTAGAAAATAACTTTTTTTAAATTGTATTTGTGATATTTTTTATATTATGTAGATATCTCTGATCTTTTTGTGCATTTAAAAATTTCCCGCCTAAATTGTTCTATGCATTTTTGTCTTATGCATTTGTCAAAGAATTTAAGTTTTATAAAACAAGTTTGATTTTAGGTGTACTTGAAAAATATGTATAATGTAAAAATAATGCATTTACCGGCAAGTCAGCGAATGGTTTGAATATAGTAGAACATAATGTTTAATAAAATATGAATATATAACGACTTATGTTGGTGGTTGACTAGCCGCGAGTAGCCCAGCTTAGGTGAAAGAAGGCGACCCCACCAGAGAAAGCTGCAAGAAGTTAATACCTGTTTTACTTAGGTTCGACAATGTAAAAAAGGGTTGTTACGTCGAACAACATAAAGAACCAACTACAACTCGTGAAATGGAGGAAGAAAAAAAAGAAGGAACTACCAGCACTCCTGCCACTTCATATTGGTGACCCAGAAGTTGAACACCCTCTCCAGCAGCAGTTCCACAGAAGCAGACCCTCAACAAAGATGACTCAAGCAGAAGAACACTCTCTCAAGAAGATGTCTTCAGAAGTTTAAGAACCCTACAAGAAGAAGTTCGTCGCAGAAAAAGGGACAATCAAGAAGAGGACGAACTACTTCTACTCTATAACTGGTCTCCCTGGGAAAGAAAGCGGACAACAAACAGTAGCAGTTCCCAGCAGAAGACCAGATCAAAGAAGAAAAATCCTGCACCATGCAGATCAGTAAAGACGCGAACAGCAGTCACATCAGAAACGGACACAGTCACAACCTTAAGATTCAAGCTTACCAGCCTCGGTTTAACGTGGCTCTTTCCATCAACACTACGATAACTAATTATGCTACGGAAAAACTCAGATTATATCTTCAGATGAACTTCCATTTTGTCTCTTCAGCCCTCTGGTTAAAATAGAAGAAAGATTCATCCATGTATGGTATTACGTACAATAGAATTTCAAACCACTGCTACTATATAGGGATGGATAACCTGAAGAAGTGAATCACCATCAGTATATATTTGGTAGAACGTACAATACAATGGCGGACCAATACCACTGCGACGAAATATATTATATATATATATATATATATATATATATATATATATACAATATATATATATACAACTAGGAATTTGCTATATATATATATATATATATATATATATATATATATATATATATATATATATATATATATATATATATATATATATATATACATATATATATATATATATATATATATATATATTATAACTATATATATATATATATATATATATATATATATATATATATATATATATATATATATATATATATATATATGTATATATATATATATATATATATATATATGTTAATATACAATCTATAACAACTCCCAGGAAGAGCTTTTGCCCTGTCAGTAGGTCCAGCGTCTTCTCCTTCTGGTCCAAAACTTTTAACTCTAGAACACTCCAGAAAGCCACTTGGTTTGGACGCCAGTCCTCGAGTTAAACACTCTCAGGTAGGGATTTCGCCCTTTCAGAAGAACTAGCATCTTTCCCATTAGGCTTCAAAACTCGTTCTCCTAGAGCTATCCAAAGGATTTTGTTTAGGAGCATAATATACCAACGCTGGACGAAGAGTAATCCAAGCAAAAAGGAAAGGACCGGGTTGCTGCCCTGACGCCCTATAACCATGTGAAGAAGATCTTCATGTTCTGACCGCGACGAAATCTCCAATCATCATTCTTCCCTTGACTGCGCTGAAGACATGCTTTATCGACCAAATATCACCCAGAAGTAGATTCACTTATTTGTATTCTAAAACTATGTTCAGTTAATTCATAATGATAATTTAAAAGAACTATTTTAAAAATTTTCTTAATTCACAGAATATTTTAACATTTTGTTGCTCCACTTCTTAAGTTTTTAAATATTAATTTTGATTTTCATTTCGAAATATTTGATCCAATGATTGTTTTTTTAAATATGTTATTCAGTTTCAATAAAATTTCTTCTCTACTTCTAAATAATAAAATAGCTTCAATTCATGCTTCAGTAGCTCTCCTAGAGTTTTCATTCTCTTCAATCTCTTTCCAAGCCTTCTCTTGTTCTTCTCATTTCTTTCTTCCCAGCTGTTTTCAATGCGTCCAACTCCGACGACAGTCATATCATATTCTTATATATATATATATATATATATATATATATATATATATATATATATATATATATATATATATATATATATATATATATATATATATATATATATATATATATTACTCACTATATACCTATATATAAATATATATTTATTTATATCTCTCTCTCATATATATATATATATATATATATATATATATATATATATATATATATATATATATATATATATATATATATATATATATATATATATATATATATATATATATATATATATATATATATATATATATATATATATATATATATATATATATATATATATATATTATTTTTATGTATATATATATATATATATATATTTATATATATATATATATTAATCTTTTGGAAGAATAGAGAGGAATCTGTTTCAATATAGTGATATTTTCAATACAAATGGAGGACCTCATACGACTATCACTATATTATCTTCATTCAAGCTGTTTTCTTCCTTGTGATTCATAATTCCTTCAAAATTGTTACCCGCAAATCATAACACTAATTCCACTCACCTCTCCCCTCTTCGAACCTCTACTTCGCTATACTATGACAATAAAAATAATTTAATTCATGTCACTTCTATCACCCTTAAGCAATCTGGCGATATACAGCTAAACCCCGACCAATCAAATTATACGTGTCCCATCTGCAACAAACACATTACTAAAAAAACAACCATCTTTAAAGTGTTCCCAGTGCATTTAAATATTGATCCGTAAAACCAAATGCTCCCTTTTGACGATTCTACCCCATCAAAACCACACATGGACTTGCTTCATTTGTTACCCCCCCCCCCACCAACAATGTTCCCACCACCAAACAACTTAAACAACAATAATTTAACAATGAAAATCCTCCATATTAATATAAATGGCCTAAACAGCAAACATTCAGAAATTCTTGTTTTCCTTTAGAAACACAACATTAACATAACTCTAATACAAGAAGCTCACACACAACAAAAAAAAAACCAAGAGCACCATTTTATGGATATGACTCCATTTATTCAACTACTTAACAAGAAAATCATTCCTTATTAACATTAATCAAAAACAACCTTTCATACCATAACACTACACCAAAAACTACTAACCTATTAAGCGACCCAATACTCAACATCAATTCATTTTATATCCTCAGCACTAATATCCTCCACAACATATTAAACATATACATCTCCCATCAAGCATCCCAACAGTGTCCGAACAACTACAAAACCAACTTAAATCATATCAATATAATTAACAATAGGAGGCGACTTCAACGTGCATCACACAGTTTGGAACATAGAAAAGCTCACAGACAATCCTGGGATTCGCATTCTCGCTGAAATAGATACCATAAATATTCTAAAATACAACAATCTCCCCACATGAATTCCTCCACAAGCAAACCAAGCCTAAACATCTCCAGACATCACTTCTCCTCTCCTTTTCTCTTCTCCAACATAACTTGGAACACAGAATTAGGTCTCCCACCAGACCACGTCCCAATTATAATAACATACAAAACAATAAAAATACCAAACCCCAAAATAGCTCCAACATTCACAAACTACGAAAAGGCAAATTATAAAAAAATTCACCAAATACATAAAAACACACCAATCCCAACTAGAAATCAACAACTCCCACTCCCAACATGGGACCATATATAATCTAACAAAGTGATACTTAAATCCTCCAACTTTTACATACCAAGAGGTAATATAAAACACTACAACCTGATAAAACAAAGAAATAGCATATGACATCAGAAAATTTATACTTCAGATCTAACTGCCAAAATCAACTTCTTAAACACACAAACCTCCAATCTCACCTCCACCCATAAAACAATAAAAATAAAAAAAAAAACACCTAAATGACTACATGTTGAAGCCTGGAGAAAAAGAACATGACAGGTAATAAAACGTCTTTACAGCTCCCAAAACAACCTCCACCCAAAAACGAAGCAGTAAGAGGGCTAAATAACTCTTCTTTCAAAGAAATAACTAATTTTTTTGCACAAAACTACTCCAAAATCTCCAACAAACCTGCTCACCCAAACAACTGAAAGATAAAACGGAAATTCAAAAAAACACAATTA
>JABUQX010010934.1:17500-25000 GCA_015478945.1 Trachelipus rathkii
TTGAGGACGTCTCCTCCGAACTCAAAAGCAGCTCGTTTCTTTTTTGATCGTGCTGAGATCCAAGGTAACTCATTTACTTCATTTAATTTCTGGGCAAGAACTTTTACTCGAATGGTCATAAGTTTAAATTCCCATTGGTGAGCCCTTTGTGTGATCGAAACATTCAGAAATGTGGCTTCGAATGTTGGTAAGAAGGAGTCTTTGATGTTGTTCACTAATTTGGTTGTTTTTATAACGGTTTCTTTTACGTCTGAGGGACATTCTAATGAAACGATTAGATCTAAATATCCTTCTATAAAACTTACTTCTCCGGTTCGGTATAAAACCAAACCAGGCAGAATCTTTGTTTCTTCATTTTCTTGTACTCTAATACTGTGACATGTCGTTATGATGGTGAGTAGAAACAAGATCATTTTCCCGAATTCCATTTCTGAAATATTTAATCATATTGAAGTATTTGTTTTCAGAATAATTTCAAGGTCGCCTAAATAATGTAATTAAAATTTTTAAATTGGAATTGAGTAACTAATTAAGCAAATTGTTTGCATTTTAAACTTAAATGATTTCCTAATTATAAAGTTGTTAGTAAGATTCTTACATTTACTACCTAAATGCTTAACTATTCTAAGTTTTCTTTAACTTGTATTTAGTTATTTTAGTTTATTTAACTTACTTAAGATTCTTAACTTTATATTTAGTTACTTAACTTACTTAAGATTCTTAACTTTTAATTTTAGTTACTTAACTTACTTAAGGTTCTTAACTTTTAATTTTAGTTACTTAACTTACTTAAGGTTCTTAACTTTTAATTTTAGTTACTTAACTTACTTAAGGTTCTTAACTTTATTTTTATTTTTTATTTTTCTTTAAAGAAAAGGTTTTTCATTTTTCTTTTTTGTAGTATTTTTTATTTAAAAAATTGCGTTGTCCCCTCTCTGGAGCTAAAACGTATCCTTTAAAGTTTTTTGTAGTAAAAAAAATAAACAGAAATATAAATGATAAACAACTGTATAAGTCGAGATAAAACTAACATAATTCTAACGTTTCTAATCCAGGCTAAGGAACTTAAGCTAAACCGTACGGTGATTCTTAATCCATCTGATAAAAAAAAATTTTTTTTTTCTTAATCCAGATTATGTTTTAAATACTAATTGACAAAAGGTATACGAGTGTATGTCCAACATTGTCCTAAAATTAAAGTTCATCTTCAATATTTGAAGTTCTAATCCAGACTAATGTACTTAAAATTAAAGTATCTTCTTAAAATTAAAGTGTATTCCTCGGAATTCGAAGAATATCTCCTTAAATCTATAAAATCTATTTGAAACAAAAGGATTTCTCCTTAAATTTACAAAAATATACAGAAATTGAGATGAATTAATAGCCGGGAGGCAGATAGTAAGTCTGACCGCCTCTAACTATTGTATTCAAATCCAATTTAACAGGCGGAGGTTTGACAGAAGTCTTCGCTATAGTCTTCGTATTGTCACTTGCCTCTGCTTGTTGTACAGCCTGTTCTCTTATCCTTGTTTGACTTCTTGTTCTTTTATGAAGGTTTCCTTATTCAATGGAAAGTCTGTTCGAGGTAAATCACCTCTGTTTTCCAACACAGCTTGCATTACAAAAACGTTAGGTGCTGGGTGTCTACTCAAATAATCCGGCGGGATATTTGTTTTACCTTTTTTATAAACTATAGTGGGAGAGAAACTGTTTACGAACAGATTCCATCTTGCTAGACGTCCAGTCTGTTGTTTGTTCCTGAAGATGAAACAAAGGGGCTGATTATCAGTGATAATGGTGACCTTATAGCCGAATACCGTGTTTTTGAACTTCGTCAAACAAAACACTACGGCCAGGCATTCCTTTTCTATCGTATCATAATTCTTCTCACTTGCTCTGAGTACTCGGGAGACGAAGGAAAGGGGTTTCTCTTTCCCTTCGTCGGTAAGCTGGTACAACACTCCCCCAATTCCGTAGTCGCATCTGTATTTACGAAGAATTCTTTGCTATAATCCGGAAATGTGAGCTGTGGTTGTACGACCAACTTATCTTTCAAAGTGTCAAATGCCTTTTGTTGCTTTTCTGTCCATACAAAGGGGACATTCTTTTTTACTAAATCATACAGTGGTTGTGCAACGACTGCGAAATTGTCTATTAAAAAGCGAAAATAAGAGAAGAAACCAAGAATGGACTGTGTCTCCTTGACATTCGTCGGAGGGATGAAACTTTTCATTGTTTCAACTTTCACAGGGTCAGGGCTAATCCCATCTTTACCTATCTTAAATCCTAGATACAAAACTGAGGACTGTAAGAAGTTGCACTTGGACAGTTTTATTCTCAAGTTGTTTTCTCGGAAAGCAGTTAGAACTTTTCTCAAATTTTCGAAGTGTTCGTTGACGTTCTTTCCTAGCACTAGTACGTCGTCAAGATAGACCTGTGCAACTGGTCCTAAAAGGTGATTTAAGGCCATGGTCATTGCCCTAGCATAGGAAGATGGGGCATTTCGGTGGCCAAAGGTCAAGCGGGTAGGACAGAATAACCCTTTCCTAGTCCTAAATGCCATTAGCTTTTGGGTCTCTTCCTCTATTTCTAATGCATGGTAGGCATCGAGTAAATCTATCGATGTAAAAATCGTGTTTCCCCCGAGTGACGTAAAGATTTCTTCTATCGATGGAAGAGGGTAGACGTCCGGGACACTGTAGGAGTTGAGGTAGCGATAGTCAAGGCACACCCTTGGCCTTGAACTATTCTTTTTTGCCACTACCAGTAATGGAGAAGAATGGGGACTGTAACAAGCCTTGATATATCCCTTCTCCAACGCTGCATCTGTGTAATCATCGATGTCCTGTAAGTACTTATGGGGTAACCGGTACTGTTTACGGAAGATTACTTTAGGAGCGTCAGGGAGTAGTTCAATTTTAAACTTCTGAAGCGGGCAGACCGGGACAGCATCATCATCAAGTGCTATTACATCATGGTAAGTCATCAAAAGATTAAGCAAGTCTTCTAAGTACTCTGGCTTTTCAAGGATGCTATTCTCAGCGTCTTCCTTTGACATCTTTTCTTCGATGATTTCTCTGTACACTTTCCTTAATTCTGTCTTGGATAGACCTTTGGAGCATGTGGCTACATTGGCTGACACTACTCGCTTGTGTCCACTTATGTCTGGGCTTCTATCAGCTGATTGGCTGATTAGTGGGTAACTATTTCCTAGAGTTATCCCTTTTTTCAAATGGAATTGTAGGTCACTCAAATTTATGTAACTGAGCACAATTCGGTTATTCCTTACGGGACTGACTGTGTTACCTATATACAGTGGTCCTCTGGAAAGAGCTGGGGTCATGATACACTTCCGCTCCAAGTCAAAATCATCTTGAATCTCAGGTTTATCCTTTATCTCAGGTCTAACCTTTATGTATCCATATGAGTTGCTTGGCAGTATAGTGTCTTCAATCACCTTCAAATCGATTACAATATCTTCATCGATCATTAAATGTTCATTTTGGTTAGGGTCAGGGTTCGTTGAAGCCTGTAAATTCTTCGATTGAGTCGAACTTTCTTTTTGAGTAGAAGTGTGCTTGTGTTTTGGCTTGGCTCCTCCATGCGCAGAACTGTGAGGTGGAGGGGAGGCTAGGATCTCTTCCTTTTCTGGCTCCGTTCTCCTTGTTTCTCGATTCAGTTGGGCTTGAGCGGTACCGTACGATGCAGAACTTCTTTTATTTCCCTGAGGCGCGGAGGGCCTGCTTGGGGGTATTACTGACAAAGTTGCTTCTTCTTCCTGTGGGAAATAACCGTTCATGACGCGGTGGGGATTGACTGACAGGTTTTTCTTCCTTTGTAATGGAAGGGGACCGTGCGCAACATGTGCTGGGTCGACTGACAGGGTTGTCCGCCTTTCCTGTGGAAAAGATTGGTTCGCAACTGCTTGTTCAGTTTGGTTTAAATGTTTTAAAGTTCGATCAGAATCCCTAAAATATTTAGAATACCTATTATTAATTTTCTCCCCCTTGGCCACTAATGGCTTGGGTGGATCTTCTCTGGGCAGAGGGGAGTCCTTTATTTCTCTAAGGCTCTCATCTGTGTGTTCTCGGACTAAATATATACCATATTTGGCGAAGACCGGTATGTCTATCTCTTTACCTTCGTGGACAGACATCTTTGAAGAAAACATATTCAAAGTGATGGGTAAATTAGATAAAATGTTGTTTCCCAACAGCATGGACCAACTGGGTTCTCCCTGCACCTCGCTTACTTGGAAGGTGGTGAGGTAATATTCTTTGTGCATTCGGAGGTACAGCTGCACTTCTCCTTTTAATTTAGTTGGGTTGTTATCGACCCCTTGTACCACCAGGTCTGTTTTTCGGAGCGGTACTTTGAAGTTACCTTCTTTCTCTAACTCTTTTAAACGCTTGGGTGTAACGAGGGATATACTGCTCCCACAATCTAATAAAACACATGCTTTAGCCTCCTTACTGCCTATTGAGGGAGTAAGATGTACGTTAGTATAGAAATGGTGTCCCAGTTTGTAAGGCTTTTCAATACTTTTCTGAAAAAATGTTTGGGCAACTTTTTTATCTTTTTCTTCATTTAATCCCCACTTATCATATCCTTTCTTATTTTTTCTTCTTACTGTTTTCCAGCCTTCGCCCCCGTCCGAAAATTTCCTCTGTCTGTACTTTCTTCGGAGAGGGAGAGGAAGGGCTCTCTATCTAAGACTTATCTTCCTCTTCTTCTTCTTCACTACACTCAGAGTCTCTTCGTTGGCCTTCGGCCACATAAACTCTAGTGCTCTTTTTCTCACCGGAGGGCTTGTATCCTTCTTTCTTCTTCGTGAAGGTCCTGGGCCCTCGCCTATCTGTACTAAATCGTTCGGGTTTCGGGGCCTTTCTGCCGTTTTCCATATCGACTTTGCTGTTGTATGGAATGAACATTTGGTTCTCTCCGGGAGAGGGTCTCCATGGTGGGGCATCCCTGCACTTGGGTTGCGAGCCCCGTCTGTGATAACCTTGACATATCCGGCAGTACGGCAATTCCCAGCGGCAGAATCTCGACGAGTGACCGATTCCCTCGCATGAAAAACAAATATGATTTTCTCTCAAATCTTGTTCAGTCACTCCTCTAATTATTCCTCTGTTTTTTCGTGGAGTCTGCTCTGTTCTTGTCTCATCTGTCTTCCTCCGGAAAACATTAGTTGGTCTCATCTCTTCTCGTCTCTTATCCCCATATCTTGGTTTGTGGACAGGCTCTTTATTTTTCTGTAAGAGTTGTTGTACTCTGGTTTCTGCCTATCTTCCCTTTCATCTCGGGCCATAAACACTTTTGTGGTGCGGAGTTCCGGTTGTCTCTTGTTATCCATTCTCAATAAAGCACCTTTCGAAATTAGATATAATTTGTCTAACAATTCAGCTAAACTTATTTCCATATCGATGGCTTGCAATATTTTGTCTTTTAATCTCTCACCATCCCTGCGTTCTGACAGGTTCTGCATGATTTTACCAATGATCATTACCTTTATATGTTTAGAATTAAACATTGCCTCCTTATCGAGGTCATACATCCTACTCTGATATTTTCTAAGCCTACTCTTTAATCCTACTATGAAATCTGTAAAAAGTTGTTCTTTCCCTCTTTTATATTCTACAAAGTCCACCCAGATCTCGAAAACATTTCTTCTATCTTCCGGTTGAAGGTAGGACTTCAACTGTGCCAAAAAATCTTCTAAGTTTTTAAACCGAGAGAAAACGGGATCATGGAGCAAATAATGCCTAGCTTCACTATCTAAATTCGATGTAATGGATGATCTGGCAAAAGTAATCTTTTGTTCTTCTGTTAGTGCGCCTAAAGCACTGAGTTTTTCCTTTAATGAAACAACATACTCCTCATACTGGATGCCAGTCCAGAGTCTGGTCTTTAAACTTTTACCATGGAGTTTCAAGGCTTCTGGCACCTCAGGCAGGGCAGGTGTAAAAAGATTTGCTTGGTAGACTGGGACTCCTGGTGTTTGAGGCATATAGGGATATCCATTCCACATTCCGGGATAAGAATACGACTGGTTAGGCATAGGGGTGTACCCTGGTGGAATACCGCTGTACTGAAAACCACTATGCTGAAAAGATGGAGGGGGGGCACCCTGTGGGTGGCCACTATGATATGTGTTGTTCCCTGGTGTCCCTCCTTGAGGTTGTATCTGTGGCTGAGCAGCCATGCTGTGCCCTGTTGTCCCTCCTAGGGGTTGGTGCGGTGGCTGTGTAGCCATGCTGTACCCTGTTGTCCCACCTAGGGGTCGGTGCGGTGGCTGTGCAGCCTGGTTGTACCCTGCAGGTGGGAGAGCTGGTCTCCTGACCTGATCGGGATTCAATAATGGGTCTTCTAGCCCTTGTAGAGCACCTACGGTTATTTCTTTACCTTCCCATTTATTCCCATGGGGTTTCGGTGTCTGAGGGTCTGTGGCACCCCAGTTTATTCGGCTCTTTTTCGGTACGGCACCCTGTGCGGTGCTGGGCATCAATTGTGAATCCAGTGTGCTGTCCACTATGGCGGTTTTCAAGTAATAGGGGGGATGGTCCTCTCTCCTTGGAGGTACTACTTCTCCAATACCGTGGGGGTTTTGCCTCAGAAGAGTGTGATCAGGATTTTGGCCAATATTCGGATCTGGAACTGGTGCTGGAGGGGTCCCTTGCACATCGCTACCCCCCCCTGGACCTTCATGTCCTTGTCCTTGGGCGCTATCTCCTTCATTCACCTCGAGATTTTCATTATCTCTCCCTAACTCCTCATTTGCATTTCCATTCTCCCTTTGGTCTAGATTTAGTCCATCTGCCATCCTTACTACTTAAAATTAAACACGAAAGTGGAACGAAATATCTTTAACGCGGTCACTTAAAACATGCAACGCGGCCGTAATACACGATATTAGCACTATTAGGTTTTACCGTAACACCTTAATATATATATATATATATATATATATATATATATATATATATATATATATATATATATATAAATATTTATACGCAAAATTACCTAAAAGGTAAATCACTTATTAAAAAATTTGCACAAAATGTAGGGTTTCCTGCAAGTTTGTGAAAAAATTGCCGAAGTTTTTTCCTTATCGACCGTGGTTATTTGCTACTACTTTTGACTTCTCCTCGATGAATTTACTCTATATATCATCAGGGATGAATGTTGAATCGAATTCATTCAAAAAAAAACTATCTGAAAATTCAGCTTGCCTGTATATATATATATATCTCCAAAAATAGTCTGGGGGTCCTAGGACCTTGGAGTGGACCTTCGCCTGGTCCTGCTGGTTCTAAAAATATATATATATATATAGGTTGGTGGAGTTTATTTCCGCCGATATATATATATATATATATATATATATATATATATATATATTTTTTGTTAATTTTTACAAAGTTATAATGGTTTCCATTTAACAATTTTTATTGTAAATGCCATGTGAGTACAACTCGATATCTCTTAAAATTAAAA
>JABUQX010010934.1:35000-58126 GCA_015478945.1 Trachelipus rathkii
ACACAGAGATGAAAAAGACCCACAACTGCGTCCGTAATATCTATGTGTGGTACTGTCATTCATGACATTGCTCCTATATATAGCAGAGAAGAGCAGTATATATATATATATATATATATATATATTATAGCAGTTTCAAATCACTTTTTGGTTGTTGTTATGGTATATACAATTATATATATATATATATATATATATATATATATATATTTATAAAAATATAGATATATGAAATATGTTGTACATATAAATATATATCTATTTGTGTATATATATATTTATATCAGTTATATATATATATATATATATATATATATATATATATATATATATATATATATATATATATATAAAGAGAGATATAGATATAGAGTATATATGTATATATATATATATATATATATATATATATATATATATATATATATATATATATATATATATATATATATATATATATATATATATATATATGTGTGTGTGTGTGTAGGTGTGTGTGTGTGTATGTGTGTGTGTATGTGTGTGTGTGTGTGTGTGTGTGTGTGTGTGTGTGTGTGTATGTGTACATTACCGTTTTTAGCATAATATGGATTTTGGTTATCTTCGGATTTTTTAAAATAAGGTAAAACTTCTTCGTAGCTCCAACCATAATTTCCAAGGTCAGCCCAGCCGTCGTAGTCCCTCCTATTTCCTCTGACGTAAAGCATTAAATTTAAAGTTGAGGAACCTCCAAGCACTCTTCCCCTTGGAAAATGGCACTTCTGTTTTAAAAACGAAAAAAAACTTATGAGTTGAGTGGCCACTGAATTTGCCTTTTCTGGCCAGGGTCCCGATTAGCTGACACCTGTATCTTAAAAATTATTATAGCTATAAAAAAACTGAATACAGTTTTGAATTCAGGGAGCATTTTAATGCATGAAACAAATTTTTTTTAATAATTATTAATTTTAATAAATAACCTCAAAAAATAAGATAGCATCGTATGTTTCAAATCATAATTTAAACATGATACCCATAAAACATAAACGTTTTATTTATTTTCTTTCCATATTTTAGGGTTAACTTTAAAAATCATGATTTTTTATAATAAACTTAAAAAATACTGTTTTTATATTTTTCAAAATTATTTCACCAGCACTCACGGGTCGGGGGGGTTCGGGGTCGGAGCCCCCGTAGATTACAGTTGTGTGCCATGCATTTACGTTAATAAATTAAAAAATATAATTTTTTTATTCCATCTCATCCAAGTCGTAATTTTCAAGATGTCTACAGACCCTAATATTGGCGGGATCGTCTCAGAAATTTTGGGGATGGCGACAATTGAGCATCAAAACCTATTTATTTATTTTCATTTTTTTTATCGCACTTCATTTCATTTCTTCTTCATTTTCCTGCATTAAAATGTTCGCTAATTTCAAAAATGTATTCGGTTTTTCTGTAACTACAGTAGTTTTTTAGATACAGGTGTCAGCTAATCAATACCTTGACCGCCTTTTCCTTAACTATCAAACTGATTATTGATGAAAATTTTTAGTGAATATATATATATATAATAGTATATATATATATATATATATATATATATAATATTGTAATGAATATATATATATATATATATATATATATATATATATATATATATATATATATATATATATATATATATATATATAATATATATATATGTAGTTATATATATATATATATATATATATATATATATATATATAAATATATATATATATATATATATAAAAATTAAGAGAAATATATATTTATATATATATATATATGTATATATATATATATATATATATATATATATATATATATATATATATATATATCATGGTGGAAAAGTCCAGTAGCCGACATTGAAAGTACCAGAGTTTGTAAGTTGTAAGCAAAATTAAAGACTGACATGAACAGTTACACAAAGCTAAAAAGCAAGTCAAGTGAAGTGAGGAATATAAAAAACGGAAGAATGTCTCAAACTTTCCAGTGGAGAAAATATAAGAATGAGCGGTTATTTTAAGGTTCAGAGAGCTACACAAAGAGTGGGAATGGATCAGACTGTGTGCAATGACGAGTCACAGGAACCCTCCTCTAATTAGAGGGGTATGCAACTGAAGGGTTTAGAACAGTAGTTTACATTTCATAAGCGAATATGTAGATGGATTCACCAGTTCGGCGGCCAGAACGTGATTGTAGGGAATTAGACTCTAGATTCTAGATTCTAGATTCTAGATTCTAGATTCTAGATTCTAGATTCTAAATTCTACCATATCTTTTGCTGTAGCGCCACAAATAGCGAAATCTTTCAGTTGAGATTTAACACAAAGCTTTTATCTCCGAAGCTTCACTCTTTCGGGATATATCCTTCCCTCTGCAACCTTCATTCTGATTTCTTTTCTGAGCGTTCTTTGTCATCATTTATAGAGTATAACTATTTATTCTTTAAAAATCCCCGATAAGGAGGTATTGATTCTTGTAGCGGTGTTATGTTCTTGGTGGATAACCAAGAACATTGCATAGTGACAGGAACCAATATTTGAGGGATTTCACGCGTCCCTCTGGACCTTAGCTCTAAGTATGTGCATTGTCACATACGAATTCTTTTAATCTTCTTTCTGTCGCATCAATCCTCCTCCTCCTACACAATTTCTTCTTTTTTTTTTGCGCCAGAGAGGTAGATGAACGCCGATGACAACCTTCCTTATGGGAAAGGAACCTGGGGTCATTTGTGCTGAAGGGGTGTGTACCACATCACTTGTTCATGATTCGGTGCACACGACCTAGCACCAGGTTGGGATCTTTTCCCTGACCCCTCTGGAGCATCTATAATAAGAGATTCCCCGCCGCTTAGCGTGATCCACCGGGCACAAACCTCATAGGGCTCGACACCAATGAGGGTTGGCCCCTTTGATTTAATATACCATTATTTTATTACCATTACAATTAATGGACTTACTCTTCTGAATTGCACTTCGAATATTAATGTCGTAATTCCCTCCACCTCACTTAGAAGGCCTCTGTCTATCCCCAACGATCAGCTTCCTGGTACCCCCTCGACATCTCAGGTTCCCAAATGGGGTGGCAACCCAGAAAAGACGCCCCCTGTCATAGTCGTTCTCAATTGTTTACTCCATATGCTACTCCCCTCCGGGACTGCCAGCTGACATAACATTCCAAATGTATTATTTTGGCGATCCACCACTTCCAAATCTGTTACTGAGCAAACAATCATCCTTCTTAGCGATGCACTTGAAAATGCTTTAGGAGTTGAAGGCCCACCATTCATGTTAATGAAGAATGGGTCTCTTCTTATTTAAGCTACTACTCGGAATCAAAGTTCTATCTTGTCATCCTTAACATCTCTCGGAAACATCCCTCTTATTTCCACTCCTGATGAAATTAGAAACATATCCAAAGACACTATTTAATCTTTTGAACTGAAAGACGAAGATATTGCTGTTGTTTTAAGAAATTTACAGCAGAAAAGATTTACTGTTACTAACGTTTACAGATTTCCCCCAAGTCGGGACTCACCTAACATCCTAAATCCTCGCTTTCTACTGACCTTTAACCCCTTTTTCCATCTGCTAAGGTGAAAATTGTGTTTACAAGCTACAGTGCTAGCACGTATATTCCCCGACCCAGACGTTTCATTAATTGCCAGCGGTTTGGTCATCCCGGAAAATACTGTAGGGGACAGTAAGACATATGCCCAGTCTGCGGAGAAGAATTTTACATTCCCTGAGAAAACACACCACTTTGTAAAAACTATGGAGGACCCCACAGTGCCTCTTTTACTTAAATGCTCGTCTTACTTGTTTGAATATGAGGTTTTGGAATTATCCATCATACAAAAATTGAGCAGGAGTGATGACATACACCAGCTCAAAAACAAATATTCCACAAGATTAAAGCAATCATATGCTACAATTTCCGCAGCCTCCCCGTCTCTGCATGTCAACTCACCGGCACAATCTATTTCAGTAGAACTCTTCCCCAAATCTCAAAGATACTCAAGCAGTTTCTATAACCCCCTCGTCTGCACTGCTTATATTGCCGACTTTTCAAAGTCAAAAAACAGTTTTCAATCCAATCTCCCTCCAAAAATGTCGTCAACATCCCTATCCCTAGTGGTGCTATCTTTCAACTGACCATCAATGAAACAAAGTCTTTTTATTCTTTTCATCCTCCCAATAGCTTGGAGAGCATTTCCTGCCAAGAAACTCTGCCCCATTCCTTTCCTACGAGTACACCAAGATCAAGTAAGAGGCCTGCGTCTTTGTCCCCTTATATGTCTCCCACCGTTACTCCAACTCCTCAAGAAGATGCCCCTAAACAGAAACAAAAGTTTAAGAACCAAGGCAAAGATTACTCGCTAAAATATAAAATATCTGAATTTCTAAAGCAGAGCACACCGACCCAGAATATAAAAAATGCAGCTCAGAAGAGACCTCGCCATAAGTCTATTTCTGAGACAAAAGCATTGACACCAAATGTAATTTACCCAAGAAACTACAATTGTTGAACAACTCACCAACCAATCCTCTGATAGCTTGCTGGATTATTCTAGTTATTACGAATGCTCTTACAACTCTTCTTCCAAATATCTTATCTCAGCACTTCCTAGAGGATTCTACGCTTTAGCGGATGAAATGAATTATAGTTCTCAAATAAAGCATGATTTGACGACCTATTCTCTTCCTAATGCTTTCTGCGTTTCCGAGGGAGGTGAATGGAAGACCGTTCAACTTAAAAACTGCAAGCGTTCCAAGCGTTCCAAGCGTTCTGGATCTGTTGGTTGTACGAAAGGAGACCCAGAAATCTCCCATCTCAGCTCATATTGTAGAGTCTCCTAAAATAACCCACCTGATGACTCACTGACAAAGTCTCCAGCATCAGACTCTCGGAGCCCAACGGATCCCAATATCGCTACTCCAACACCCTCTTAAAAAGATGACACCTTTTCGGCAATACGTTCCTCTCCCGTTTCCATGAAAACAGCCCCGTATTTCCCACACTTTCTGAATTTGCTAACTTCGCAGATACTAATAACGCACCCATTCCCAGAAATGAGCACTCTGCTTGATCTTCCAACGGACAACCAAGTCCACAAAATAGCATGGATTTGTTTGAACTCCACTTAATTCGCTTTCATTGTGAAGTCCCTCCACCAAATACCACAAAAAACCACTCCCAAAGCTAGCCGCACTGCCATAATCTGTGTTGTACGACAATTACTTACCACCATGATTTATTGCTCCTTCTCGTCGGGATCTACGTCTCGGCTTTTCCTATTCTTCTGTATCCACCTCCAATGTTATTCCTAGCCACATAGAGACAATTGTTTCAAAGAGACTTTCCTCATAATATTCATAATAACATAGCATGGCCACTTTCCTTCAATGGAATTGTCGTGGCTACTACTCTAATTTTGAAGAACTCGCTCAACTAATTAACATATTTACAGCAAAGTGCATATGTTTGATGGAACTTCAGCTATGCTATCTCGACTTCTTCCAACCGTCGGAATACAAATCGTTGCTAACTTCTATTAAAAAAGTGGCAATGATAGAGGAGGCGCTAGAATTCTCATTCATAAGTTTATTTCCTATTTTCTAGTTCTTCCTCGAACTAGACTTCGTGCTGTGGCAGCTCATGTTCATTTGTCCATCGATCTCATTATCTGGTCGATCTACTCTTGGCTCCCAGTAGTGAGTTTACTAAGACTGACTTAGCTGAATATTTTTTAGCAGCTCCCCACTTCGGTTGTTATACTGGGAGACTTCAATCTTCGTTACCCCTTATGGGTGACTCTGTCATTTCGTCTAAGTCTAAGATCCTTGTGGATCTCCTAACCCCTTTTTCTCTAGGATGCCTTAATACAGGACTCCTAACATATGAACCTTTAGATACACACGCTTCTTGCTGCATATATATTTTCTTTTCCTATTACTCTCTTATGGATCGCCTCACTTGGTCCCGCTTTGATTACTTATACGGCAGTGACCAATACCCAATAGCCTTAAATGAACTTGCACAAGCCCGATGTTAAAACCTTATCCCAGCTGGCGATAAGATTCAGCGGAGTGGGCTCCTTTTCATCAGGCTACAGCTATCTCACTCTCTCCCTTCAATAAGAGGTTTCCAACTGTTGATGATGCCTTTAACATCTATCAGCAAGTTATCGTCACAGCAGCGGAAGCTTGCATTCAGCTATTTTCCGCAGGTTCGACCAACCCTTGCTGGCCCAAGAGTGTGCACAGGCTAACCGGGAGAAATAAAAACTCTACAGGCAATACAAAAGGACCCGATCCACCACAAACATGAGTATATTCAAAGCAGAGCAGCGAAATCTCGACGATAAATCGCCAAACACGCAAACAATACTTATGAACTTATACTTCGACTGTCAACTCCACAACTCTCCTTTCTTTAGTGTGGAAAGCTGCACAGAAAATATCTTGCCGCTCCAACAATTCTTTACCCATAGTCTTTCGTTTCGGGCCTGATATAACCGATGCGATCTCTGCTCCAACAGTTGTTGTAGATGCATTAGGTTATAGTTTTGCTAGCCAATCGAGCTCTTTTCGCTATCCTGGAGCCTTTCAAAAAATTGAGAATTAGCATTGCTCCGCTATACTTTTCAACAGCGAAAGTGAAAGATCATATCTATAACCGCCTCTTCACACTTGTAGAGTATCAAACTGCATTGGCGAGCAGCAAAGACGGTGCCCTTGGGAAAGACATGATTTCGTATATCATGATCCGTCATATTCACCCCTCTGCCTCAGCGTTCCTTCTGGATCTGTATAACAGAATTTGGATAGGATCCTCTTTTCCATCTATTTGGACTACAGCTTTTGAAATCTCCATTCCCAAACCTGGGAAAGACCCAAAATTTGAGGACAACCAAAGACCAATTTCGCTGACCAGTCATACTTGCAAATTATTGGAGAAAATGTTTTCGGGCCGCCTTCTCCAGATTAGGAGTTTATCTGTTCTATCACTCCACTTTACTCTGGATAAAGGTGTTCCACAGGCAGTGTTCTAAGCGTATTAATATTTTTTCTCGGATTCAAAAACATCGTTACTTCAATCTCAGCGACGGTCAATATTTCTCTCTGTGTTGATGACTTGGCGTTATATATTGCAGGTGCAAGGCTGCCATTTCTTGAATGGCAACTTCAAATAGCAATTGAGAATATTTCACAATGGGGTAATTCCCATGGATTCTATTTCTTACCCACAAAAACTTCAGCAGTACTATTTAAGAAAAAAGGGAATCAAAGAACCTGAAACCTTCCTCCCACAAACATAACCATATATGGTTTACCCATTCCTGAAACTTCACAAGTCAAATTTCTTGGACTCATTCTAGATGATCACTTAACAAACGCACCGCACATTAAACTACTGAAAACGACTTGTCATCGCGCGCTTAACCTACTATGTCATCTCTCCTCAAAATCTTAGGATGCTGATCGTAAGTCCCTTTCACTTCTCTACATCGTCCTAATCCGTTCGAAGCTGGACTATGGCCTTGTAATATACGGTCAAACCTCCCAATTCTACTACACCTGTTAGATCCCATCCAAAACGAGGCGATTTGTATCTCCACTGCGTCCTTCCGATCGTCCCCCCGGATGAGCCCTGAAGTTGAATCTGATGTGATACCACTCTCTCTTCGAAAGGAATATATCATGTGAACATGTTATCTTCGATTTCAAACCTCAATGCCATCTGCTCTAACACCGATTCTGCAAGAGATATCTCAGAATCCTCCTTACTGACAATTGCTAACACAGTTTATAATATCCCCAACTTCCTTAGCATCCCTTTACAAAAGGTGCTGCCGTCCTCTTATGATAAGGGCATACACCTTGGCTTTTCTCTGCTCCTACCATTTTCCTGGTTATGACATCTCTCTCAATATCTAGCCACCCGCTGCCTTGTTAAAGGCATCATTCCAGTCTCATTCTGCAGTTCACGGTGGACTTATTCCAGTGTTCATTGACGGCTCTAAAACAGAGGACAGTGAGGGTGTATCTGCTGTTTTTCCTGACAGCAACCTCTCCCATACCCTCCCCCCTAATGCTTCAATTTTTACGGTATAATTATTTTTCATAACGATTTCCTTTCTCGAATTATATTCCTAACCCAAGACCACTCCTGTCATTTATTCAGATTTGATCAGTGCCCTCCAAGCGCTTAAAGCCCCCTATTCTATAAACACAATGTTATCCGCCGTGCAACAATTTCTTCGGCTGCTCCACTCTCGTAAGAAACAAAACATAATATGTTGGATCCCTTCTCACGTAGGGGTAACTGGCAAGGAAAGCGCTGACAGAAATGCCAAAATAGCCGCCTCTTCTTTTCAGAGCGGTTCTAGACACCTCCCGGATGCCATTCGACAAGATCTCCTCCCATCAATTGATTACTGTCCTGCTCTCCGACAATTCTTCCGGTCTTGTTGGCAAGAGTGTTGGACGAGTGATCAGCGAGGAGCGAAACTTAAAAATATAAAGCTGAACATTAGTGAGTGGTCTTCCCCTCACCGACGAAAGAGCTTGCACGAGGTGATACTTGGACGCCTCCTTATTGGCCACATCAATATCACTCACAGCCATTACATGTCACGAGACACTTCTCCCATCTTCAAATTTTGCCTTCGCCATACCCCGTAATCTGTTCACCATATCTTCATTGATTGTTCCCAACTGGACCCCATTCGCTGTTGTGATTTTCCTATTTATGGTCCATAGCACCTTCAAAAATGTTATCCTATATTTTATCTACACCTCCAACTTTAACAGTTCCTCTATTTTCTCTTATCTTCAAGAACTGGATATTCTTAATAATATATGATTTTGTTACCTAATATTAGTACTATTTATAATGTAGGGATATCTTTTATTTAATTTTTTATTTATTTTTGACTCAATATTCATTTCACCATCTTAATTTTCTTTGACATTTAAATTATATATAAGCCAGAACACACCCATGGAGTTGATTATTCAACACAGTGTGGCCGCTTCTCTGTGGGCAGTTGTGGGTCCTGTACATTAAGTAAAATATATTCCTTTAAATATTTAAATGCAGGTTCTGTGCTATTAGCATCTTTCTTTTTACTTTACATCAATGGTTTTCAATCTATCACGTCATCGCCTTTCTACCCTTATGCTGACGATTAAAAATTTTCACTCCTCATACTAAAGAAGGGTCCCCTTTACCTTCAAATAGGTGGTGTTAAACGAGGACAGCTTCGATGTAACTCACCTCGGATATATTTCACTCGTTTCTAATTTGGTAGAGATTATATTGCTGTTTCCAGCACCTTAAACACTCGATTTCTTCATCTATCTACTCGACTAAGATCTTCCACACAGCTTTAACATTTTTTTTTGAAAACACAAAACTCAAGTCTTCACCTTTTCTTAACATTCTTGGTATTCATTTCTTCGTGACCTTTATCAGAAGGTTAGTAATTATATATGTCGTTAAACAAGTTTCAAAGAGGTTGGATTTTCAGAATTTCATCACACCACACAATTTCAGAATTTCATCACACCACACCAATTTCTTGCTCTAAAACTAAATATTGGCGTTATTTATCCTTAAATGGAGAATTCATAACATATCTGGGGTGGTTTCACACCCACAACACTTATTTAAAGAGTGGAAAGTGAAAGTAAATTATTTTCTCATTATTTAAACTCTCCTGCTCTCATTAAGTCTTTCAAATCATTTTTTCATCTCTATTACAAAAGACATTGTTCATTCGAACTCTATAATAGGATATCTTCTTCTCTGAGAATAGTTCACGTAACTCATTCTTCCCGTTTATAACTCTCTTACCCAAGACTTAAACTCTACACCCATTCTTACAATCCACACTACTGTTAAATATTCATAGACCATTCTTCCTTTATTTTTCCACATCTTATAATATCAACACTTTCAAACACAATATATCGACTCATGTCGGCGTTTAATTAATCGAACTATGATTAGATCTCCCTTATCTTATTTTCGGATAATTACTTATTGGCCTCCGGTCTGTCCACATAGATAAATATATATATATATATATATATATAATATATACACTATATATATAATATATATGATATATATAGGTATATATTATATAATTATATATATAGGTATATATATTACAACTATATATATATATCATATATTATATATAATATATATTATATATATAATAGTATTATATATAGGATATATATATAATATATATTATTTGATATATATATATATATTATATTATATATATTATTAGGTATATATATCCCTCACCTATCTCATATATACTACTGTATATATATATATATATATATATATTAATAGTGCATATATATATATACTAAAATTATATATCCACTTTATATATATATATATATATTATATATATAATATTATATTATATATAATATACATATATATTTATAATATATAATATATATATTACTATATACTATACTACAAAAACTATACAATCTAATACTCTTTAGTATCTGATTTTTAATATATAAATCACTTAATACCCTATATAATATAATATATATACTATATATATACATCATACTAATATATATAATATATAATTATCATATATTCACTATATATATATATATACTCACTATATATATATTATATATATATATTTTACTTATATACTATTTAATATTTATAATATAAATATTATATAATTTTATATAATCCTAACCTCATTTACTATACTAATATATATATATATATATAATCATCACTATACTATATATATATATATACTATTAATATATAATACAAAAACATCACCTATATTATATATATATATTATTAATAATATATTATTCTATATTATTATATAATAAATATATATATATATATATTATTCTATTATGACTATATATATCACCTTCGTCACTATATTTATATATTATAATATATATAACTAATATATACAATATAATATATATATAATATATAAATATAATATTAATACTTATATATATAAATAATATTATTTATACTATATACCTTATCTACTATTCCAAGGCATATTCCTCGGTACTAACTTCATTCTTGAAGCGCCCATCTTTCTCCCCGTTCCTGAAGAAGAGGCGCAATAAGCGGGCGTTTGCTCAGTTATTGCAGGTCTTCCACATCTCCCATAGCCTTGCCAGTAGTAATACTTTAAACTCTTTATTTTCAGACAGGACGATTAGCAAACAACAGACTCCAGCTGAGCCTAGCTCCAAAACTATTATAGGGTATATATACTATATATATATATTATCACCATCATCTATCTATATAATATAAATATATAATATATATATATAATAGTATAGAGAATATTATATAAATATTAGGTATATATATAATAATAGGAGGCCTCGTTATACCTATACCGTATATATAATATTATAATATATTATTATTCAATTAATTAATTATTCAATTATTCAATTAGTAAAAAAGTGATAAAAAAATTATGAAAACTTTTTTGAACTAAAATCCTTTACTCAGGCCAACACAATAAAAGAAAGAACGGTCTCTAACACCGTTTTTAAGTTTTTTTACTTTTTAAACTTTTAACTATATTTTTGACTTGAAAAAAGGGACTTTAGTCGTCTAAATCTTATTTTATTCTCACTAATTTGGAGTTATTTGAATTTCCGTATTATTAAAATCTGCTGTTTTTTGCATCCTTATATATATATATTATTAATATATATATTATATATTTATTTATTATATTATATATTAATATATATATAATATATATATATAATATATATATAACATTTTTATTCTATATACTAATCTCACCTATACCTATATCTTTTATATTTTATATTATTTATATATATATTATTATATTATTAATATCATTATATATATATATTTATATTTTAATCCATATATAACTCACCTAATATTATTATTATATATTATTCTACTATTTTTATTAGGAGTTTATTTATATATATATATTATATATAATAACTAAATAATAAATATATATAAATATTATATGTAAGTAAACTACAATAATAAATAGTATAGTAATAATTATTATATTTATATATATATATATATTTATTATGTAGTTATATATTATATTACTAATTATATATTATACTTTATATATATATATATTATATGGTTTTGTATCCTTAATTATATATATTATTATATATATATATTTATTTTATATATTATATAGGTAAAATGGAATATTTGTATATATTTTATTAAAGATTTAATATATCTTTTGACAGTAGTTAGTTATTGTAATTATTTGCGAAAACCCTTATTGGCAATTAAAGTGGCGATGAAACTATAACTTAAGAATGAAATTTTAATTAATATTTTCCTTTGAACCCATATTTAAGGTTACAAGTGTTAAAATTTCCTATTTTCCACCATTAGTTTAATGTTAATGTTAATTTTAAATATGGATTTCTTGTGGTTGGCAAGGGGAGTATGCTTTCCGCTCATAAGTCAATGAACATTAACCTAGCGCTCTTTTTCTTGGCAGGTTCTAATTGCCTTTATGTTTTATATATTTCCAACTCTAGAAAACGACTGTAAATTTCATTCTAAATTTCTCTGAAAAATTTCTACTCGATTATGTTTGTATATGGACTATTTCGCTTTTATGTCTCACTATATATTGTGTGTCTCTAAATATTATTGGTGAGGATATATATATATAATATATATATATATATATATATATATATATATATAATATGATATGATAATGTTATATATTTTTATATATATTATATGTTTTAAATAACTTATAATATATATCTATATATATATATATATATATATATATATATATATATATATAATTATATATATATATATATTATATATATATATATATATATTATATATATTATATATATATAATAATATATTATATATATTATATCATATATATATTTAAACCTATTATAATATATATATATCAATAGTGATATATATTATATATTTATATATATATTTATATATTATTATACTATATATATATATAATATATATTATATATATATATATATAATATATATATATATATATATTATATATATCATAAATATATAATATATACTATATATAATATATATATATATATATATATATATTATATATATATATAAATATATATATATATATATTTTATACTTCTATATATATATATAAGAGATATAGTAAGTAATATATTAATATAATATATATAAAAAAGTATATATATATAACTATAATATATATATATAATATATATATATATAGATATTTTATATAGGATTTATTATATTATGGTGATTTTAACCATTTTGGTTTAAAAACTACTAACTCATATCTTTCAAAAACTACCAATAGGTTACAGGAAAAGGACACATTGTTGGAATCCTGGCTAAATTTTACTGAGGAAAATGTAAAAAATAAACAAAAAAAAGTAAAAAAAGAAAAAAAAAAAAAAAAAGAATAAAGATAAGAAGAATTATATCTCAAAAGCGTAGCAATGCTACAGGGCGAAAAAGGTAATTACATTTTTTGGTTAAGAAATACCTTAGGTAATTATTATTAGCCATAGGAAAAAATGAAAAAAAAAAATAAAATAAATAAAGTTAATTACTTCGTTACATAATCTATCCCAGGAAAAAAGATAAAGAATTAGAGAGAATTCTCTTTATTTAGAGAACCTTTTTTTCATTGGTTACTCACGGATAAAAATAAATAGACTAATTTATTAAAATTTTGCTTTTTTTGTAAAATAAAGAATTATTCCCACAGCAAAGGGTAGTAGGGCAATTAGTTTTCGTTTCAACCGGTGGATGGTCCAGAGCGTCACGTCGCCGGGGTTCATCTCGGCCTTTGCCGCGCATGAGCGCCGGCTGTAAAGACTAATTCCCCCTCTCGGGGAGGGTCTCCGGAAACCCCCGCTCTGTTTGGTATTTTGGTGGCGTCGCGGGGGTCTCCGCCATCCTTACCCCTAATACGGGGTAATCTGGGAAAAAGGCGGTCCGCCCCCGGTGTGTTCCCCGTCGGCTGCGAGCCCCCTTACATTGCCGGGTTTAATACGCTTTACAAATAATATATGAGGGTATAGTATATAATATATTTATAGGCGTACCTAATCTATAATGTCCTGTTCCAAAAAAAAAAAAAAGGCCAATAATTTTATTTTATTTATTTTTTTCTCCATTTTTTTTTTTTTTTACATTTCGCCTACTAAAATTTCAACAAGGATTCCAAAGATATATATAGATATTCCTTATTCGCTGTAAAGCTATAATGTAGTTTTTTGTATGTTATATGATTTTTTATTTTGGTTTTTTCTTTTTTTCTACATTTCTCTGGCACTAAAATTTTATAAGATTCAAATTATGAAAAATCGCTTTCCCTGTATCTATTGTAGTTTTTGAGATATTGATTGTGGTTTTTAAACCAAAAGTTGTAGTTTTAAACCAAAAATTGGTTTTAAATATATCCCATACATTATATATATATATATATATTATATATATTAATATTAATATTATATGTATAGTATAATATATATATATATATATATTATATAGTATATATATATATATATATAATATATATTATTATATATATATATGATTATATATATATTATATATATATATAATATATACATATATATATATTTATAATAATATAATTTATATATAATACCTATATTTATATATATATAACTTATATATATATATATATATCAGTGTTTAGGTAGTTCTCTAAATCAGACCTTTTTGTCATTACCCCTTCTAGTATTACGGAAATATAATATATTAGTATATAGTATTATATATTATATATATAGATATATTGACATAATATAGTATATATAATATAACCAATTATAATATATATATATATTATATATATATATATATATATAAATATATATATATATATTATATATATATATAATTATATATATTATAATAATAATAATAATATATAACATAACCTATAAAGGTACCCGGTAGTTATATATTATATGGTAATATAGGGTATAAAAATATATCATACTACCTATCATTATACTCACTTCTATATCATATATAATTTTATTGGTGGTGGGAGATAAATATAATATTTGGATATATATATAAATATAAATAATATTTAATATTATTTATTGGACTGTATAATTATAGTAAATCGTGATTATTATTTTCTGCATTTTAAAAAAATTAATCCTCTAGTTGGTCTTTTGTAAAAAAAAATATACAAATAGCTTAACGCAAAAAAAATGTTTTTCTGTAACTCTGTAACTTTTTAGTTTTGCTTTTTTTTTTTATTTTCAGAATAGGAAGAAAATGCAAGGGGGCTTTGCCTTTTAAAGCTCTTTATTTGTATATACGCCATTTGTAATAAGTTATACTAAATAATAAGCAAAATAAAATGTGTATATTTTAATAGGTGTTTTATAGCATCATTTCCCAACTTAATTATGTACTTTAATCATTCAAAATTGCATTGATATAATTTTTTATGGATAAGATCTGCCCGAATTTGCACGCGTTAAAAATATTCGCCCTACTTCTGTCTCACCTCAACCTTTGCGCGGGAAACATGTTTATTAACGAGTTCTAAACACTCGTCAGGCGGTGCAAGAGTTTTTATGACAATAGTATGAAATATTTTTAAAATGAATAGTTTCGGACATCGCACGCTGTCAGCTCAGGTCTCAGGTTTTCAATATATTAACTTTAACGTGTTTTAAGATATTTATTTTTTTCTTTCCAGATTTTCTCACACAACTGGAGATTTCATTAAACTTAGAGATTTGAGAGAGAGAATGGTTACATGCAACTATTACAACAACTTCCCATGAAGTGGTGGAGCAAAACAGAAGAATATAACTAAAAAGTCCTATACTTCCGCATATAATAATATAATATTTTATATATAGTATATATACTCACTAATATGTATTTTTTTTTTAATATATATTATATATATATATATATATATATTATATATATATATATTTATAGTACTTAATATATAAAAGTATAGTATATTACATAACGAATAAACACCAATCCCTACTGCCTCAGCAAGGTCAAGTTCTCTAATCAAGGATTGGGTGGTAAGATACTCAATTAACGTTCGTCATAATTGCTAAGACGAGAGCAGGAGCGCCGGAAGGAGAGAATATAATATTTATATATATATTTTCACTATATATAATACCTATATATATTAATATAATATAATTATATTAATATATATATATTATATAATAAATAAATAAATCTACTATTATATATTATATATATATATATATACTGTATATATATATATATAATATAATAGGAAGGAGGTAGTACTACATCACACATATATATATATTAAATAGGGTATATTCTAATTACTATATAATATATATATATATATAATATATATATATTGGTATATATATATATATATATTTATTTAATAGTAATTTATCTATAATATTATATATATTTTTTTGTACTCATACCTATATAATATATATATATATATATATGTATAATGATAATATACATATATATATTATAATATATATATTATATATATAATTATATATATAATATATACCCTTATATATATATATATATATATATAATATATATATATATATATTAATATAATATATATATATATATATACTACGCACTATACATATATAATAATATAAATATATATATTAATAATATTATTATATATATATATTATATATACTACTATATAATAAATACTTTAGGCCTCCTATTATTATATATATATATTATATATATACTATATATATATTATATTACTATCATACATTAGTAATAACTCACTACATTTGCCCTGGGCCCATTTTCTCCTTATTATGTAGGAGGTCCAAGTCATTTCCAAACCCAGAAAATCTCATACCGAGCGGAGACCACAAAGTCTGTGGTAGATGGTGACCTGTTATGTTGGTGCTCTCTGTAGGCGACTTGTTGACCGATGCGGAGACCACATCTGTGGTAGGTGACCTTATGTTGTGTTCTGTAGGGAGTGTGAATGGGTCAATTCAGCAGGAGGTGGTTGACAGTTTCAGGCTCTGCTAAGCATCTTTGGCAGAGAGGGTTTAGAGTTTCTTGAGGTCGGAATCGGTGTTTATATTCATGAAAATCCGGATGATGTCCGGATCTCACTCTGGAAAGGGAGATTTGCATATTTCGCTGGAGTGTGCCTTGTGTGGGAGATACCTCAGGAGGGTGGTAATTAATGAGGCTTTTTGCTAGGTGGTTGTTGAGGTATCGTTGGCTGAATTGTGTATGAAATGTTTTGGTAAAGGAGTGTTATTTAGGGGAGGGGGATGGTTCTAAAGAGTTAGTCATAATAGAGGGCTGCTGTAGAGGGAGGGGATTTTAAACGATGAATTGTATGTTCTTGTGAGAGGGGTCGAGAGTCCTCGCGTAAAATTGGAGTAATATCATATCAAGATAGATAGGGGTGGTTTTTAGGTAACCTCTTATTGTACAATGGGCTGTGTTTTGTATTCTTTGTAGTTTATTTTCATTAGAGAGGGAGGCTAGTGTTGTTGACAGATTGGTTGTTTCATTACTGAAATTGCGTTGGGCTAATTTTTAAAGGACATTTAGTTTCTTAATTGCAGTAGTTATGATGTTTTGAATGTGTAGTATAAAGGTGCAGTGGGTGTCGAAGGTTATTCCGAGTATTTTTGGAGTTTTGTTTAGGGGAATGATGGAGTTGTCTAGGGTTACTTGTGGGCGGTAGGAGGTTTGGTGTCTGTCAGTGGTGATCAAGGCAATAGATGATTTCTCGGCTAAAGCCGACATTCTGTCCGATGATAACCAGGCTTTTAGGTGATTTAGGTAAGTCTGAGCGAGGTTTGTGGCAGTAGGTATTGAGGGGTTTGATATTGTTAGCATAGGTTATTATTTTTGAATTGCGTGTTTGGGGGGTAGGTATATCGGGCGTAAATAGGTTGAACAGGAATGAGGAGAGGACGGCACCCTGAGGGACTCCGTTTCTTAATTTTCCGTTTTTTGAGTTTTGTGCTTGCTCAATCCTTGAGCTGTGCTTCCGGGTATAAAATTAGATAGCCATTTTTTGTAATTGCTATGGAAAGGAGAGTTTAGAATTTTTTAGATGAGAATGTATCTTGGTATTGTGTCAAAGGCTTTACTAATATGTATGGTCAGGAGTATTGTACTGCGGGAGGGTGTTTTATTTAGTCTGTTTACGATGTTTTACATGATATTAATTTGGACTGTTAAGGTAGAGTGAGATTTTTTAAAACAGAGTTGATGATTTGGGGAGTGGAAGGAAATTTGAATTTTGATGAGTATGATTTTCTCCATTAGTTTGCACAAAGAGGAGATGTGGAATTTGGGTCGGTATGAAGATGGGAGGTTGGGATCTTTGCCAGGTTTTAATTTAGGTATGATGATTTCTTTTTTCTAGCGTGGAGGGATATAGTTGAGAGACCAGAACTTATTAAAGATATCTGTGATGGCCTTTAATGGAGATGAGGATAAGGGTGGATAAGGTGTTGTTTTTGGAAGCCACCTCTTTGGGCTTCTCCGAGATTAATTGCATGGCTGCTATTTCTTACCATTTTTTATTTTATTTTTAAAAGGTTATTGTATTTTATGATGTGTGATAAGGGAGAGCTTACTCCAATGTAAGAAGAATGTGGATATAAGTGCAGAAGTTGAGAACCATTAGGCTTTGGAGTGCCATGGAATGTACTTTAAGACTCCATGTATGCCCATTTATGGGTAATCTGCATTATCAGAGAGTTGGTTTGTTCTATTTAGGTATGAGGTAAGAGTATATATAAGAGTTATGGTATATATATATATATATATATATATATATATATATATATATATATATATATATATATATATATATACACGTCGATGCGGTTCGGTTTAGTGCGGTGCGGTTCACTCTTGGTGCGGTAAGATGACGGTTGGCGCGGTGCGGGGCTGGTGCACAATCTTCCGGTGCGGAACTGTGCGGTGCGCAAAAATCCTATGCTCGGGCAACCCTAACTTCTACTGTTCTTTATATATTTGGTTCATTCGGTCACTAATAATAATAAATTATGACCTTCTTTACAAGAAGAACGAGAAAAATGAAAACCGGAAAAAAACGAAAAAAAACGAGAAATAAACAGTATTAATACTAAATAACGTTACAAGCACTTACCAATGATAAAATCGTACTGGGTTTGTAAAACCTTTGCATTAGGAGGGTTAATGACATCTGATGGCTTTAGCGTTAAATATAGAGCAGACAATAAAAGTCCTTGTGTCACTACAATACGAGGAGACGGTAAAATATTTCCGAATGCTTGAAGAATTAATTGTTCACCCATTTTGGTTTTCTTGTGAATAGTACCTGAATATAAATCAACACCATATATTATTATATATTGAAAGATATATATATATATATATATATATATTAAGTTATATTATTGTTGTTATTATATATAAGGTTATTATTATTATTATTATTTCCTATTTGAATTTTCCATCCTGGTTATATTACATATTATTTCTTATTGTAGCAGAAAGCAGTAAAAAAATGTTGCAGTTTGTAAGTATAAAAAGAGATTAGTGGTTATTGGGTTATTAATATTATTGTTATTATTATTATATTATACATATTATGATACATACTACAAACATGAGGCAGCAGCGACAGCACTGTTATTACATACAGCATACATTGTTGAGCATATTATACATATATGGTTATTATTAAGTTATTATTATTATTGGTTTTTTCTCTAAAGATATTGACATATTTGTTTTATTATCTTTATGAATTGTTTATTACATATATTATTATTATTAAGCTGTTATATATTATTGGTTGGTTATTGTTATATTATATATTAATATATTATTATTATACATATATTATATTATATTATTATTATTATTATTACATATTATTACAAATTACATAACTCTTTAGGAATATATGAAGAAGAAGAAGAATATTATTGTTATTATTATACATATTATTATATACATATTATTATTATTATATTATACATATTATATACATACATACATGATATTGACTATTATTATTATTACATTACAGCTAGCAGCTACAACACACATATGTTATGCTGTTATTATTATTATTATTATTATTATTATTATATATATATATATATTACACATATTACATATACATATATATTCATGTATTGATATATTATTATTATTATATTACACAGGAAAGAGCATTATTGGTTATTATTATTATTGTATTATATTATTGTATTATTGTATTAAATATATAATATATGTTATTATTGTTGTTAGCATTATATTATTATATTATTATTATTATTATTATTATTGATGAAGATATTATATATATATATATATTTATTATTATTATTATTATTATTATTATTATTATTACATGTATATATAAGTGGGTGTGCATATATATATATATTATTATTATTATTAATATTAGTTATTACATTATTATATATGATATATATACAATATTAATAGTTATTATATATATATATATATATTACATACATATTATTGGTATATATATGCATATATTATATATTATTATATATATATACATATACATATATATATTATTATTATTATGCCATATATTATATATACATATTATTATTATTATATATATTATTACATATATTATATATTATTATATATTATTATCTTATATATATATACATATTATTATATATATACATATATATATTTGAGTATATATATATTATATTATTGTTATACATATATACATACATACATATATTACATATATTATTATTACCCGTATATATAACTGAACAAATTCAATCGGTCATTATTAGAAGAAATCTATTCCATCCTCAACGATCAAAAAGATTACGGGAAGTCACATATTATATTATATTATAAGTAATATATATTGTTATTATTATTATTATTATTATTATTATTATTATATTATTATTATGATATTATATATATATATATATTATATTATGTATTATTATTACATATTATATATATATATATGTATTATTACATATTATTATTATTATTAATATATATTGAAGAGTTATTATTATTATTATTATTATTATTATTATATTATTATATTATTATATATATTATTACATATTATTATATTATTATATTATTAGATATTATAATATATATTACATATATTATTATTATGATATTATATTATTACATATTATACATATATTATTATTATTAATATTGTATATTATTACATATTACATATTACAAAATATGACTCAACAGCATATATTATTATATATATTATATTATTATTATTATTATATATTATTATTAATATTATTATTATTATTATTATTATTATTATTACATATTAGATATTACATATACAAATGGGGCACAATATCTATTATATACATATATTACATATTACATATATTATTATTATTATTATTATATTATATTATTATTATTACATATTGCACATTATAGTGAAGAAGAGATATATTATTATTACATTATTATTATAAATATAGTTATTATTAATATAGTGATATGATAGAAAGATATATTATTATTATTTATTGGCTATACATATACATATACATATTATACATATTATTATACATACATACATTATACATGTTATATATATATATATATATATATATATGATATTATGATTACCCATGTTTTTTTATCATTGAGATTGACTAGGTTTCTATATTCTATTGAATTTGTTTTGATTTTGTAAGTTGCTATTAATGTTAAGATTTCATTTGTTTTTGAAGTTTATTCCTATTTTAAAGATCACTGGTGTTTGTGTTCCGTGTTGTCGTAGAGTTTTCGTTTGTTTAATTAGTTCGCAGATTTCTGGGGTGGAATTAAGAGTTGTATTGTTTCCTGTATCTTGAAGTATGTAGATTGAATTTAATTTTGGATCATTATTCTTAAAAGTATGGATAGCTGAGTTTTTGGGAGGTTTGGCTTGGTGACTCCCTTGTCAATAGACGAGACCCATGCAGCGTGCAAAGCCCACGTCCAGCTTCACATAGCCTAATTTGTTGTTTCCTTTATTCTTTGATAGTCTCCATTATGCATGTTATTATTGCCATATTATATTATTATTGTTGTTATTGGTTATTACATACATATTATTATTATTGGTTATTATTATTGATATATATTATTATTATTATTATATATATTATTATTATTATTATATTTACATACACATATATTTCGTTGATATTATATATTATATTACATATTATTATATATATATATATATATATATATTATATATATATTATTATTATTATTATTATAAACATAGAAAGATATAACATATATTGGGTTGGCAGCCATATTGGTTGTTGGTTGTTATTGGCTATATACATATGAGATATATTATTACATATACATATTATATTACATATTACATACATATATTGAATATATTATTATTATTACATATTATACATATATACATATTATTACATATTACATATATATATAAGGGGAACATATATATATATTATTATTATTATTAGTTATTATTATATATATTATTATATTATTACATATATTATTATTATTACATATTATATTATTATTGATATTATATATATATATACATATACATATTATATTATACGCATACATATTATAGCTATATATAGATATTATTACATATATATATATATATATATATATATATATATATATATATATATATATAATATTAAGGTTTTTAGGATTATGTATATACAGTATATATATATATATATATATATATATATATATATATATATATATATATATAGTATATATATATATATTATATATATTATATATATATATATATATATATATTATGTATATATACAGCATATATATATATATATATATATTGTATGGCGCAATGAAAACGCGGAAAGCTGTCAATGCCAAATGCGAAAACGGTTAAACACCCAACTTAATGAACGAAGCAATACCG
>JABUQX010010935.1:0-30617 GCA_015478945.1 Trachelipus rathkii
GTTGCTTCGTTCAGTTCGTTTGGGTGTTTAACCGTTTCGCATTTATCGTGAAAACGCTTCCTCTCTTCTATATAAAATAGCCTAAATTAACAAATTCCTAAACTAGAATATCTATTTATGGTTCATAGAGATACCCTGTACTATTTTTCATTGGGTAACGAGTACCGTAAAAAAGGTCAATAAATAGACTTTGTTCCATATATCCTATTTGAATATTTAATTTTTGTTTAACAATTTTTTCCTATTCACAGTTGTTACGTTGCACAGAAATTAAGCGAAGGAATGTTCGTGGAAGTTCGAGTCTTCACAAACGAAAAAGGGGAAAACCGAACATTAAAACATCCTTATTAAAGGCCAAGAAAAAATGGGGGAAAAAAATCCTTTCAAAAAGATTTTCTCTTCAGTCGCCATTTTAAAGTCATTTTTGTTTAAATCAGGATTACAAAAAGGCGAAGATTTTTTTTTTCAATTGCCCAACTCAACCCAGGTTATTGAAAAACACCAATTTAATGATAAAAAAAAGACGGGAAAATGGCTCAAAATTTTATAGGGTTTTATTCACTGTAATATATCGATTGCATATTACATCTCGTAATATATATTAGCAACGAAAGCTCATGAATTGATATTTGAATAACTTGTAAATTTAATGATTTTTCTTAACTTAAATCCTAGTTTCTCCTAATTGATTCCTTCCTATCTCACCAACAAGCCCCTCCTACTTGTAAATATTTGCATTGGGATAACTGCTTTAACTCCATATAAATATGAACAGGCCTGATATCAACCTTGTAATTTTAGACTATAAACTATGACAAAAATTTCTCAAAAACTGTGACCACATGGTTTTGGCACATATAAAGAAGGAACAACTGAAATTTGTAAAAAAAAAGTGCCTCCAAAGGTGGTTATAGATTAGATAGATTAGGTGGAATTGAATTATTTAGGAATTTGGTGGTCTCTGTTGAGGGCTGTCACTGACCTGGATCTTTGACACACCCTTGTCCTATTCGCTCCTAGTTTCATCCGATTTTCACCCAGAATTTCAGGACTCTTCCAGGAATGAGATTTTGATATCGTAAGGCTTCAGCACACATCCCTCTGCCAATACCAATATCTTTGCCGGCTTAGAGCGCAATTATATAGAATGTGTTCTGCCGTTTCTACCTCTTCACAGCAATATCAAATCACATTCAACTTTCCCATTTTCTTGAGGTGGTATCTGACTGGCCCATGTCAGTCAAATTCCAGTCAAAATTTGAAGATCAGATCTACTCAGGGCAAGCACTTCCTTTGCCTTTCTCGGAGAAATAATAAATCAGATCTTTAGCCTGTCTAATCAGGGATGACTTGTCCAGTAATTGGTCACTTGCTTTGTGTTCCCATTATTTCAAGGGATTCTTTAATGTGTGGGCTTTAGAAAGTACAGGGGTCAGACCACAGTAGGCGGTTCGGCTCCTTCCTTAGCGAGGCGATCAGCCTCCCTCGGTACACCATTTGCCTTGATGCCCTAGCACCCCATCAGATTAACTCTGTTATTATTTGAGCGCCAGTGCTGTAGGCCAGGGTATGTTGACATTCCCAAACCAGTTTAAAGTCATACATGCAGGAGCTCAAAGCCCCGATAGCCGCCTGACCATCATTTGCCACAGCGATCTTTGCCCCTCACATCCCTTTTTCTATGTTTATTCTACAAGCCATTATGGCGTAAATCTTTGCCTGAAAGATGGTGGGAAAGCGCCCAGGGAGCTATACTGCGCCTGCAATTAGGTCCGACCAGGTCTGATCCACCATCTATCACTGATCATCAGTGTCCACATAGTTCCTGATTCAGGTTTTACTTTATCCATTCTATCCCAAGTTGAACGATTTGTAAAGGAAAGGATTTTTATGCTTCTTTCCAAAAGCTTTTTGTTGGCATTAAGTCGAAACTGCAGTGCCCATTTGTCTCATTGCATCTTCAAAATTCGAAGGTGTCAGCGAGTCAGTTCTGAGTTTAATTTGACCAGAAGATGGCCAGAAAAGTTGCACATGACATGGCCTCCTTCTTAATATGCAAATGCAAGGGAAGGAGGCGCAGTGGGGAATGTATGCATTGCCCCTTTGATCGCTAGGCATGCAAGCCTTTGCAATCTTACTTTGTAATTTTTTTGTGCAGTCCTTTGTTCAACCTTCGGCCACCAAACAAAGTGAGGCACAGGTGATTATAGGTCTGACTACAGACACATGTACATCAAATTGGTCATTTTAGGTTTCAGTCCCCCATGTTTTGCCCAAGCATCTTTCAGCATGTCCATAGGGCCATCATTCCTTTGTCCACGATTTTAGGTGTGGTTTCCACATAAGTTTTTGATCTAAAATTACTCTTAGATATTTGCTTCCAGTGGAGGTGTTTATAGTGTTTTCACCAATCTTGGGAGCTACGTAATTCAGCTTTCTCTTTTTGGTGAAAGTCATTATAAATATTTTGCTCGGATTGATGTTCAGTTCTCTTTCTAGACATCAATTGTAAGCAATGTTAGAACCTCCGTATGCTTGCCTCTAATGCTAATTGCAAGGTCATCAGCGTATCCTTGAACCTTAAATCCTGATTCGCTGAGTTTGGTGAGGGTGTTATCAATCACCATGGTCCACACAAGAGGTGACAGCACCCCTTCCTAGGGGCATCCCCTCACAGCCGCTGCAGTAATCGTCTCTTCTCCTAATTTACCGGTGATATATCTTGTCGCCAACATTGCCTTTATCCAGGCAATCATTGAGGGCTTAAAGCCTTTGGCGGTAGCAGTTTCTTCCATTGTTTCATACAAGGTGTTGTTGAATACAAGAGAACGCACATTGCCACTTCCTTATATTCTATGGTTCCCTCAAGCTTGAACACCAAGCTGTTTAGGGCGATAACTGTTAATTTTTCGGATTGGTAAGCCCATTGATTAGTGACTTTCCTATTCTCATAGTCTGTAAAGGATATAATTTTACTCACAAATTTAACGCAAGATTAATGAATTTTAGTGTTTCAAAGAAATGATGTAGACTTGTGGGTCGGTGGATCTGAGGTCAGACGTGGACCGTCTCCCCGTCTTGAGGATAAAACCCCCCTTACTTTCCTCCACAGCTGGGAATGTATCCCAGGGCATTGCTAAATACCCTCACCAGCAGCAGAAGCAGACTCTCCATTCCTGTTGAAGCAAGGCAGGAGCTGCGCCCTCCAGGAAATTTGATTTATTGCCCATTCTACCCTATCAGGGGAGAAGACTTTTCCAGACAGACTTTCCGTCCATCTATTAGGTCTCCTACCATCCCATATATCTACTTCCTCCCCGTCGTCAACTATTACATTGTGCGGAAAGTGAGTGTTTATAAGTTCCACTAAGGTTTCCCTGTGGTCCTTTGTGTAACTGCCGTCTTTCTTTAAGAGAAGGCTCGGCCCATTAGATTGTTGGTCCTTTGAAACTTTTATGTAGACGCGCAGTTTCAGATTGACTCTCAATGCTTTTACATAGAGTCTTCCATATGATCTTCTTTTGGATTTCTAAGTTCCCTGTTATAGCGGTTAGAGGCAGTTTTGTATGCTTTAATTTTATCCCTTAGCTTTGTTGAAAGAGAGTTTCCTGGTTTTAGATCTTAGAGTGGTTAGCTCTTGATTCCTCACGCTTCTAGTTATCCCTCTTTTTCAGAGGACAACTATTTTCATATGAGTCTTTGTATATTTGATTGCAGTTGGGTAGTGGATACATCTAGGTCCTGCACATCAAACAGTCCCCATCCTCTACGCGCTGTTTAAGGAGCTCTTTATACAAGTTCCAATTTGTTAGGTATTATCCGCTCCTCCTCTTCTTTCTCTAAAGCTATGCTCCGAACCTGATGTGTCTATGGTCCCGAATGAGATACTTCATCAGACACATACCAGTTCGAGATCTGTATCAGTGATAAATTTATTAGGTTAGGTGTCTGAACCTCTTATCTGTTCACGATGTGATGAATGTGGAGCTTTGCTTTCATTCACCATGTCTGAGGACCAGAATTCTAAAATACACTCACCTCTGTTGATGTCCTTGCTGCCCCACGGGGTGTGATGGGCATTTGCATCACATCCCAAAATCTAATTACCTGGGTCCGCTGACAGTATTGCGCAAGCCTGTGAATTTCTTCTCGGAGGTGCTTCATTCGAGTCCCAGCAAAAGCATGCCGAGGCAATTACTACCTCTTGCACACCTTGGCACCTCTACTAGGGCTGCTATTAGGTCCCTTGTGGTGAACCCTGGAATGGATAGGGCATTGACCCCACCACCGCACGAGGCGCGCCATGGTCCCGACAGTAGAGCAGCTTACCCATTCCACTTGGTATTCCTTTGATTGTTCCTTCTCTCACCCATGACTCCTGTATGAGGGCTATTTGCAGCCTCTCGCATACAAAGGTCCGGACGAGAGCATCAGTTGCTGCCTTTGCGTGGTGCAGGTTAATTTGAAGGCAGCTCAAGTTGTTTTTGTTATCCATTATGCAGATTTGGATTTGGGGTTCTGACTTGATCCCCTTGCCAAGGCCGATTTTGTTTGGCCTTCTTTCCCACTCTCAGCAGTTTGATTTTCTTCTTTGGCTGTGAACCAGAGGGTGTTACCTTTCCTTTAAGAGCCAAGGTTTTCCCCTTTTCCTTCGGAGTGTAGTTCTCAGGTGAGGCCGTTTCTCTAGAGGTGGGGAGCCTACTCCCCCCCCTCGGGTTTCCTGCTCCTCTTCCTGAGTCCAACAGTACCAAATTTATAGCTGAGCAGATGGTTTTGGCTCTTAGCGTGGTTTCAGAGTGCTGGTCAAGAGAAAGGACGAGGTGCACAAAATCGCCCCTCTCTTCCCTTTTCAGGACCCTCCACTCGTCAGTGTTCAGTTCTGTGCCTTTACAAAGGTTAGGATCTTATCGTTCCCATCCATTGCACTATTCTGGAAGAGCCAGTCAGTATGGGACGGGGATTTCATCCCCCTCCCCAAGGTTTCAACTTCCCGTCCAGCAGCAGGTTTTCAAGCCACTGCTGCGTGTGGCCTCTCACGTACTGCAGTTGAACTGCACCCACCCTGGTTTGAGGATAGAGCCGTGAACTTTGGCTGTGTGGTGCCACCAACTAGTTCCACGATCCGCCCAAGATTCCTTCTTGTATGGCCTTAAGTTGTTCCATTGTCAAGATTTCTTGTGGATAGTCTTTAGAGACTATTCCTATTCTGATTGTATTTAAGGTAGGACTTGAGGAAGCGTGGGCGCTTGCGCTCCCATCACTGCCTCCAGTCCTAGGTTTCTTTGGCACTCCCCCTGGCGTAGGGTCACTAAGGCTGCGCTCAGTTTTTCACCGGCGGGGGGCCAATAGGCACGCGAGCCAGTTTGCGGGCCTCTGAAGGGTCGCTTGCCCGTTCTTCACCAGCCACCTATATCTTCTTCTGGCCGCCCCTGAAAGGAGCGGCATTGTTAGTTGGAGCTTTTGAATAGACTCCTCAATATTAGATGTTGTATCAGCCATGTTGAACTCCTCTTCCACCCCCTGACAGGGACTGTAAGCCTTTTTTCAGTTGACGTTTCGTTGGAATCTGAAGAAGGCCTTGAGGGAGTGGCGCACTTAAGGGGGTGCCCCACTGTAAAAGGTTTTTCGTATCCATAAGAATAAGTAGAAATATGGTCACCCGCAGCAGAGCCTCATACTGCGGAAGGCTAAATTGAAACAGGAGGTCGCCTGGTATCCTGAGTTCGCATACTTGAGACCGAACTTCCCTCCGGCCATGCATCCCTTTGCGTATGCTGTTCCACCGTGGATTGGGGGCGGCGACTTAGTTTTCCCCCCAGCGGCCTCCGCTACTAAGGCAGCAGACTGTCTCTGGACGGAAGTAAGCCCCTCCGCCACAGCAAGGCGCACCGCCATTGGAGGGGAAATTTAGTTATACAAAAAACCTTTATTGCCAACAGTATTTCCTTAAAAAGTTTTGAAACTTTCCCTGAAATCTATATAGGCAGATCCTAATCACCAAGATTAACGATATAAAACAAGAAATTAAACAAGCCTTTCAGATTTGTTTTGCAGACTTCAAGAACTTCCAACACCTTTGGTACCTTCAATTTCCCGATTCTCTAGATAATTTCTCTAGACTTCTGGATTACGCGCATAGCAAAAAGGATTTTCAAGTTAATATTAAAAGAAGAAATTTAAATAATAAATTTGAAAGAATATTCTAAAATAGCGATTGGGATAAATTTTCAAATCCGGATAAAATCATAAATAAATCTAACTATATAATTAATAGAGAGAGACCAGAAGATTCTTCTAGACTATGGTTTATCATTTCACCACTTACTAAATTTTTCACTGAATTTGAATATTGGAAACCTAAGGATGCAAATCAAATCATTAATCACGACTTTGTAGAGGGCTTATTAGTAAATAACATTCTCATTTCAAACAATATTAAAAAATCACCTCTTAAATTTCACCTCGCTCTGAATGAAATCACTTACCAGTAACAGAGATATCATTGTGACACGATCAGATAAAGGCAACAACATTGTCATTCTTAACACCACTGACTATAATACAAAATGTAACAACCTTCTCTTTGATATTAACACCTACTCCCCCCTTATTAGAAATCCCCTAAAAAAAACTCCCAAATTTTATTTAATCGCAACCTTAAGTCTATCCTTTCTGATTTTCCAACACTCCATAATGATCTTAAATTACAACTTCCCAGAATTTCAAAATTTTATGGTCTTTCCAAAACACACAAACTTAATCTTCCACTTACTCATCATTTCTAATACTGACTCCAACACTTATAACCTCTCCAAAATGGTTATCACTTCAACTCAATCCCCTTATCAACCACATTTCTGCTTCACTTATCCAACACTGAAAACTTCATTAACAAAACCAAACATATCAACCTCTCTTACTCACCATCTCCTTAGTTTTGATGTGGTTTCTCTCCACATCTGTTCCTGTTCCCCTTACCTCTCCTTGTACGTTTCATTAATGAAACTAATTTCCTTCTCTTCCTACCCTTTCCCCCTCGTGAAACAACTTATCAACCTCCACCCTTGAACATAATTTCTTTGAATTTAAAAATTCTTTCTTTAAACAAAACTCAGGTCTTAGCATGGGCTCCCCTCTCTCTCCTACTCTTAGTAATCTCTTCATGGAACTCATTGAATACTACCACATCCTCCCTCACCCCCTTCTCTTAGGTACTAAATGGTATCGTTACGTAGATGATATCTTTGCTGCTGTTCCCTCCTATATTAACCCTCAACTTACCCTTAATTTCATAAACACTATCCACCCTAACATCAAATTCACTATTGAAAACTCTCAAAACAACACCTTACCGTTTCTAGATACTCCTATGACTTGGTCCACCTCTAACATTATCCAATTCACTATTAACAGAATACCTAAATCCAACCCAGCTTGCATCCATTGGTTTTCCTCACAATCTAAACACTAAAATTTGCACTCTTTCTTCTCTTTTCTTACATGCTTTCGGCATATGCTCTCCTTCCTACCTTCAATCTGAACTCTATTTTCTTATCTCCACTTTCAAAAACTTTCTTATCCTTCCCATATCATCAATAAGGCTTTAAAAAGGTCAAACAGAACGTACTACAATCCTCCCATTAATCGCTCCCTTAATTCTCTTTCCATTCTATACCTCAATTTCCTCTAAATCACATTAAAAATATTTTTCATAAAACTTTACGATTCACTTCCTCCGATACCCTCCTTCTTAAAAAAAAAAAAAAACCTTAAACCACACTTTCATCAACCTGGCCCTCCTACCGAACTCTCCCAATATGTCTACAAAATTCCCTGAAAAGATTGCAACTCCCTTTACATTGAAGAAACCCATGATCTTACAAGCCGTCTCCATCAACATAAACATGACCTTCTACATGACAAAAAAAATTCTTCCTTGACACTCCATCGTTCTACGTATAATCATTGCATTAACATTACCCAAATGACACCTATTTTACATGTACAAAATCTACAAAAACGTTAACTAATTGAGTCCTTTTGCGTCAATAATTCCAATAATTTTAATAAACAAAAAGGTGATTATAACATTGGCACAATACAAAATAATATTTTATGCACCACACAATTTTTAAAAAAAATTAAATTATACAAACTTTGAAATCTTACATAACAATAATTTTTGCTTTTTCAAGGCCCGTATTTATAAACTGCGATTTTCTCTACCTTTGGCCAAGGATCCCTTTAGATTCCTCCCTTAACGGAAATTCAATTTATGAACGATCCTTGAGAACCCTTGACGTCGCAAATTTCTTCGCGAAATTTTTCCCTTTGTCAAGGTAACTGTGAACCAATCTTGAACTCTGTTAAGATTTTTTTTCCCGAACGGCAGTTATCTTGTTTTTTATTGTACAATTTGTCGCTATTCTTATTTTATTTATTTTATTTGTTGGTATTTATTATGTAAATGATTTTGTCAAATATGTACCTTTCGTGTAAGAAAACACCCAGAAACCACCTAAATAGACTCTCACACTAGATAATAGGCAACGTGCTACTAGCGACCGGCCCTGCTCTAACTTTCCGTAAGCAGCAGACGAAATTGTTATCTAATAATTTTGTAGCTAGGCTACGTTCAGCCTACGGCTATGCCGATCAGTATAACGAACTAATAAATGTGAAGCAACATATCTCCAATAATTATTTATTTTAAACGTTTTTAGTTATTTCATTAATTTTTAATATTTCTAAACATATAAATTTAAGCCATAAAATTAATATATATATATATATATATATATTATATATATATATATATATATATATATACTATATATATATATATTATATATCATATATATACTCATATATATATATATACTGTTCTCTATATCTTATATATATATTTAATTCCTAGTTTCATTTACTTTGTGCTCATTGGTTTCTGACGTCACTGACGTCATGAAATATGATGACGTTTTTTCTTGAAAACTAAACTGTCTTCGATAGGTAGCCTCCAAAATAAGGAAAAGGGTGGTTTATAAATATCAATTTCTTTTTGCATTTTTACAAAATGACACAAATACTTATCTGAAAATTTAATCTGGTAAAGGTCGTTTTTCAAAGATCATTCATAAATACGGGCCTAAATGTTGGTTTATAAACCTCATCTAAGAAAGGTTTCCAGCTTTGAACAGCTCATGGAATTGCTATTTGAATAACTTGTAAGATTTATCAAAATTTTCTCCTAATTGATTTATTCCTATCTCATTTTTAAACTTTGACTGGCCTTCCTACTTTATATATATATATATATATATATATATATATATATATATATATATATATATATATACCATATATATATATATACTATATACTCTTTCTTCTTTTATATATATATATACGCTCTAACTCTTCAGTGTGTTGGAGTCTGCTCGCCCTAACAAAGGGGTCCCAAGTTCGAGATAAGGTTGGAGCGAGAATGTGAGTTATTCTCTATTATCTCTAGCTTCGTCCCACTTAGACGTTAATGAGTATATTTTTATTAATTGAAGGAGACAAGATATTGTCCAATTCTTGCTGCGAACTCCTTTCCACAGAACGGCTCACTTTTCGTGGAGTTTAAAGCACCGGTCTTTACTGTTTCTGGAGGACCCATACAACGGCTCCAGGGACCTAGATATTTTCTCGGCGGACGTGGAGTATCACGTGTATTAGTCGGAGTGTGATGTGTATTGTCCGTGCTTGGAAAATAAGTCTGTTTGTGTTTCCTATCTTGTTCAGAGGCCCGAGGAGATCTGTTCTGTGTAGGTGACCTCCCAATATACATTGCGCGGTGGAGTTCTATGTATGTGCAATGTATCCCAGCATGAGGGCCTTTACAAAACGGTCACACTCTGCCGGGTGTTGTCTGTGTTGTTCGTGGAGGAGATCTTAAAGATCTACACTCAGCCCTTACATGCCCTCTTTTGCGAAAATAGCTACATATTCCTAAATACTTGTAACATTCATCCATCGTGTGGCCAACATTCTCACAGTAATCGCAACAGAGGTGGTTTCTGTTATTAGTCTCGTTCCGATTCGTGTGTCTGTGTTGCGACTGCGTCGGTTTGTGCTCTGTGTATCTCTGTAATACCAACTTGAGCTATTACTGGATGAGGGATAAGATTGTGTATTCTGGGAAGCAAGTCTCCTATTCTGATTATTTTTATGATTATTGTTACGAGGACGTGAATTATGGGCACTCCGATGAGTTTTCTTAAGAACATCGGACCAACTCGGATTCACTATATCTATCCTAATAGTGGAGTCTAAGTCAACTTTGTGTTGATCCGATTTACTGTAATGTGAGGCATTATTAGTTTCCAAAACTATGTGAGCTTTACCTTTACTATGATCTCGATCGTACGAATCTGCTTAGTTTACGATCTTACTCCAGTGGACTCGTACTTGAATATCTTCCTCTTGCTGTCGTATATAGTCACTAATCCTCCTCTCCACATATGGCAGTTAACTGAGGAGAAAAGCAATTCTCAACGAATCATGCTCTCATATTTAACCCGTTATATGCCTTAATAGCAAAATCCTCCAGCCGAAGATCTTCTTCTCATTCCGGCGTCCACTCCCTATCGTTTCTTCGCAGTGTCTTCTTGCATTCTTTCCAAATGTTCACACCCCAACTCATCTAAGAACCTTGCGCACATCTATCCATCCTCACCCTGTAAGGTATCACTACGATTTCCCTATTTTGAACTATTTTTAATTTCCTTCTATAACTTTACTATATACATCTTTATAATAAGGTTTTCTCATTATTGCTTCTCTATAGATCTTCATTCTATCCGCTTGCACTGTTTATCGTTTCCTTGCATTTGCCTTTTTTATTGTTGAATAAACACTTTCTATGTCCTTTTTTTTCGTCCAATCTAAATAACTTAACAAATCTACGTAATAATCAACATTGCATAATAGGGCGCAACACTCCTTCGTAAAATACTTCTTTTTCATTCTCTACATTCCTATATTGGTCATCAAATGATTACACAGACCCTTTGCCCATTTTCTTTTTCCTAATATATTCATTTATTATTACACTCAACTTGCGTTGTTTATCTCATTTCTATTATCATACCAAACAAATCCGTCCTTTGGTATATTACTTTCACATCCAGGTATTTTGAATTTTCTTTAACTTTTCTATCATGAACTATAAATCTCCATTAGAACAGTAGACAAATATGCAAATCCCGAGAGCTTCCTCAGTGCTAATCCATTCATCACACAAAGTCTTCAGTTTTATTTTTAGCCACTGTGCCTCAAGAGTTAAAGCGAAAACGTACTCATATTTCTTTTCCATCTTCAATACCTCCGTAAATCGGTGATAACAAATTCGGGCCTGAAAGTAATGCCCATGATATTGTCTCCCCCATTTCTTCCTAACCCTCCTTCTCTTTAATCATTCGATCTCTAATGACTTTATCAATATATAAGCCTCCTCTGCTTAAAATAAACTTATGAACAGTAAGGTATAGAAATACGACTTCCTACTTTTCACCCCCTTCGCCACCTCAAAAACATTTTCATTATTTATACCCTGCTCTCACATTGCACCTAGCCACATTGTAGATACTCTTTAGTTTTATCAGACAATCCTCCTTCCCACTCCATAATTTTCTGTCTAACACCTCCATAATCTCTATTTTCCTAGTACAGGTGTCAAAAAGCTTCCTTAAATCCTAAACACACATAGATTCTTCTCTCCATATCTGTCTCCAATAGAACATAAGGTTCTTGTTTTTCGTTACTTTCCTACCACCGTGTCCTTCCTTATATTATCATTTTTGTCTATTTCTCCATTTGTGTTACCAAAAGAATCCTCTCAGTTCCTTCTCCAAACGCTCTTCGTAATTATTTTTCCTATAACATCTATCAAAAGATCCCTCCCCTGTTAATTTTTTTACACTCTCCAGAAGCTCTTCCTTTTCATTAAATCTATCATGATATGAATAATAATCAGTATATTTTACCCCAGCTCTTATCTATGGGACTCTTACCTTCTCATCTATTTAGACAACTCCATCACATACCTTCTCTCTCGACACGGCTCCGCTCCATACTCTACCTAAATCAACCTCAATCACTGCTATTCCATCATTCTCGGGCTATCATTTTTAATTATTCTTATATGTACCTCCATCTAGTTGCTTTCTCTTTAGTAAATTAAATCTTCCGTACTTCACCTCAAATATCTCTTCTCCCCAACACACCCCTCCTCTCAATATTCCTTACTCCTCGCTCTCCGTTCATTTAGCAGCTTTCATCAAATTTTACCGTCCTTCTATTTAATTATTCTCTTTCCTCCTGTTTCCCCCCTCTTGTATCTCCTGAAGGCTCTATATCCATTTTACCCTTTTCTAAAATTGAAGTCTTAACTTAAGAACTTTTAATTTTAATATAACATAAACCATTCCGATGTTATTCATCCACCTCCCTCTTGCATTTCTTTTCACTATTTCTGCCTTATTTCTGGCCTCTACATATTCCTTGGCTTATTGATCGGTTTTCTTTAAACCATTTCTACATTTTGTGGTTCTTTAATCTTCACCTGCCTCCCACCACTCGTGCCCTCTTTGTACTGTCCACATATCTGAATCCTAATCTCCTCCGCCAGCTGTCCTCCATATTTCTCTGGTAGTTCTGTAAAAATCTCTTCTCTATCTAGTTGGTCTATTTCTCTCCTACCCTATTTCTATATGCATCTTTTTTACTTGCTATGCTTTCAGGGACTCCACCTTAACTATTTTTTTCTTGTCGTAAGTATATTCTTCTTGTTTAATTCTAAGTTCAGCCACAGCAGTCGTGGTCTGAATCCATTAGTGTTCACGCCTAGTCATGACTTACATTCAATACATTTTCCCTATCTGAAAGCTATAATAATCATTTACGATTTCCTGATCAATACTCTCCCTTTTGCGTTCATCTGTACCTGGTGTATCTTTGTGATGCTCTGTGGTCAAAGTATGTATTCATGATTTTAAAACCCCTTCTCACACAGAATATTCGAATTTTCCCTCTATATTTCTTTCCCCTCTTCAAAAACATCCTAGTCCCCCTTTCCATTCGCTCCTCTGCCCCCACCCGTCGCATTAAAAATCTCCAATAGAGTCTATGCTATTTCTTCAATTTCTCAAACCTACCTATCTCTCCATCAACTCATTAAACCTTCTTCTTGCCAATTTTGAATTTTTGAGGGCGTGCATATACTGGAACACATGTACTTCCTTCTAATGTTTTTTGAAACTACACACCATGATCTTCATTATTATTCCGCTTTTCAGTATATATGGGCTCATCCTAGGTTCCACTACGAATCCCACTCCATGCTTTCTCCAACTGCCTCACGTCACTGTATCATAGGACATGATCTCTCCCAAATCTCTACCCTCCTCGCTCGCCCTTACTCTCATCCGCCATCCTCAGCAGGTCATTCCTCTCCGTCCCGATCACTCACCACCTCCTCCTCGCTTGCCGCTTATGGTTGCATAGTCATTCGTTGCAATCTAATTTTTGGTGTGTACCGAATTCATATATATATATATATGTATATATATATTATATTATATATAATATAATAAATATGTAATATATATATATAATATATATATATATTATATATATATATATATATATTTATATAAATTATATATATAATATATATAATATATAATATATATATATATATTATATATATATATATTAATATATTATATATAATTATAGATATATATAAATATATATATATATATATATATATATATAATTAATAATATAAATATATATATTGTTAGTTAGTTAGTTATATTGACTCTATATACAGGCACGAAATACTAATAAACAAAAAATGATTAGATTAATTGATCTATCGAAAAGCGTTTTAAGAAAATTAATTTTAGATGGCAACACTTATTTCGCTCTTCAATGAGCACATTTATTCTTCTTACGCTAAACATCGGTTTCGTTATCTTATTGTTGATAATTATTGAATAACATTATTAACAACATCTTTTATAAAGAACTCTTTTGTACTGTTTTTGCGGACGTCTGGGATCCAGGCTACAGGCTACATTTCGTGTTACGAGCTCTAATTATATTCAACTGCTCCTGGTGTTTAACATCCTAGCAAAAGAAGTTCTGCCCTGATCAACTAATTCATCTTGCAGAGCTTAGTGTGACAACCGTTGGATTGAAGCAGAGCTACTGTAAAGTAGGCCCACTACAACCCAAACCTCTCCTATTACAGCACCAGCTTTCAGTGCTGGAAGAACCTATTTCTATACCTCCCTCGCACCCATCCATGATGTGATTGATATTGAATATTGATCAAAGTTCATATTTCGGTTATCATTTTGGATAAACTAACATAAATAAGTTTTTATATACTGACCTACGAATAATAATGCTTAGACATAAACAAAGTTTCACATCAATAAAGCTAACATATATAAACTAACTAAAGAATATAATGTACACAACCTCAAACCTAACACAAATTATCATACTTGACAAGAATATATGCTAAGGTAACAAAGTTTTTAACATCAATAAAGCTGAACATATAAATAGTACCTTAGCTAAAATGATATAATGGACAAATCGAACAAACCAGCATAGACCTACGTATGAATAATTGCAACATTCACAAAGTCCTACTATCAATAGTATGTAGGTAAAGTGGCATACAAAACTCAATCTACCCCAACTTTTACAACCATCAGCAGCTAAAGAGTATTATCTAACAAATCCTTAACAAAGTGTCCAGCACCTATCAAAGATACCAGCAGCTTGAACTATGAATTGATACTGACCTTTATCAAAGTGTATGCATATCAAATAACAATGCATCTTTGAACTATGAATAACGTTAGACATTAGCAAAATTTCGGGGCAAACCTAACAAATACCAGCAGCTAAAAAACTTAACCTAAGCCCATGTTCTAACACACACATCACGCAGCTTAAAGTAATATCTTATGAAAACTTATCAATTCTAACAAACAGGTTAATTCACAATTGTCATATAGAATATTTAACAAAACGAAACAGAAATTAAACACTACCTCTAACATAGAAACACTCAAAATAGCGGAAACCTAACATTAGATACTTACATTTGAACGCATGAATAAGACATAATAACATCTGACGTATTTGATATAAGTTTTCTCAACCTAACCCTCATTGCACAGCAAATCAACCTATTCCCTGCTTTTCAATATATCATTAAGCAGCTAAGCAGTATATATAACAAAATTTCCTTAACAAATGTGTCCGAAAACTATAAAGATAAAGCAGCTCTGACTCTGAACTGATACTATCCTTCATCAAAGTGTCTAGTCATTCATAGATAATATTTCATTTTGAACTATGAAAACTGTTGACATTTACATAAATTCTCTGTAATCCTAAGTAACAGTAAATAATCTTAAGTAATCCTTAATAAATTGTAATAATTAATCCTCTGTATATTGATTATGCTGTAGGCACTTTGATGAGCAGTATCAGTTCAAATAGTTCAAGATGCGTACTTTGATAGTTTGGGCACTTTGTAAAGAATACGGTTGCTTTTGTTTGATTTATCGTTGGGATTTGGTGAAAATAGTTAGATAAGGTTATGATATACTTTTTTAAATGTTAATATGCTTATGTTAAAACTTGTTACGTTAGCATATGTGTTTCGAAATGTAACCTGAATAATAGTCAGAAAGATCAATAGATCATGCGATGAGTGGGAGGAGTGCGGGGTTGCTGGTGTTGTGGTTTGATTTACCGATTACTGATTTACTGCTTTAGTGGTGTAAAAACCACAAGTTTTTAAGTTATAAACATAAACAGAATAAATAAATTAGTAAAACAAAAATGATTTGAACAAATAAAAAAAATAAATAAAAATTTTGTGTTGTTATACAAAAATTGACTTGAACAATAGATCATGGTGGGTGGGAGGGTGCAGGCGGGGTGAGGAGTGGTGGTTTTGATTACTGATGTACTGATTATCTGCTTTAATGGTTGTGTAAAAACGCCGTTTATGACGTTATAAAACATAACAGGAAAAAATCATTTTATTGATTTATATTTTAGAAACCAAAAAAATAAATAAAGTTTTGTTATGTTAATACAAAATATGACCTATCAAATAGATAAAAGATCATAGATGGTTTAAGAGTGCGGGGGAGTGCGGGTTGGGTGGGGTGGGGTTTGATTTACTGATTACTGCTTTAGGGGTGTAAAAACGCTAATCTAAAAGAATAAAACATAAAACCATAAAAATTTAGTAAAAATTCAAATTTTTTAAGTTATGTAATCATAAAAAAGAAATAAAATTTTATCAAATATTTTCTCCCCCTTTTAATATTGGCTTAAAGTTTTGTGTATGTTATATAAAAAATATGCTTGAATCAATAGAATAATAATCAATAAATCATATAGATAATAAATCAATAGATCAGTAGGGGGGAGGGGGGTTTGATTTACTGAGTTTACTGCTTTTAAATTGTGTATAAAAACACAAATTCTAAGTTATATAGACATCAAAAGAATAAAAATTATAGTAAAAAATATATTTTAAACAAATAAATAAAAAAAACAAATAAAAGTTCTTGTTATTATTATATCAAAATATGATATTAATCGAATAGACAGATGATCAATTAATTCATGTAGGGTAAGGGAGGTGGGGTGGGTGGCTTTTGATTGTTACTTATTTTAACTGGATTTACTGCTTTTGATGTCGTAGAGACAATAAATTTTTAAGTTATGAAACATAAAAAGAATAAAAATTTTAGTAAAAATATATTTTTAAACAAATAAAAATAAAAAATAAATAAAGTTTTGTGTTATTATACAAAATATGACTTGAATCAATAGATCAATAGATCAATAGATCATGAAGGGGTGGGGAGGGTGGGGTGGGTGATTTGATTTACTGATTTACTGATTTACTGCTTTAGGGTGTGTAAAAACGCAAATTTTTAACTTATAAACATGAAAACCATAAAAATTGTTTTGTGTCCCCAGACACCCTTTAAGAACTCACAACCCTCATATTCGAGTTCTACGGGCTCAAGCACCGGTGCCGGTGTCAACTCCGACTCCTCTGACTCCAACTCCTTCTCCGAATCCTTCCTTCTCTGACTCCGACAACTCCTTTCTCCACTTCTCTTATGCATTTCGTCATTTTTTTCTTGGAACACCCCCTTCGAGGGTCTACAGACACGGATAACATAGTATACAGTGATTAGACAAATGATCGATTATTATACAAAGATTTAATAAACGGCACTCGCACAGGAGCCAGGCACCGAACCGGCTCGCGACCCGACATCCGAATCAGATCGAATCTACTTACTGCTCCTCTCTCTATTGTATCTTTCCAAATTTCACTACGGTCATTTCCTATTTTTGAGGGGCCAGCACCCTCCGGAGTGCATCGGACATGTAACTCTCTGACGACAGGTTACTCAGCCACTACGCGGCGTGCAATTAGTCGTAGAAAACCCAACCCGCGTGGATGATATACGGACCTTTACTTTTGACGAAGTCAATAATAGTGAAAGGCCGAAATTGGGTAGATATATATAACGCTATGAGAAGTGTTCTACGAAGTTCCACATACACTACATATATGAAAAGGATTAATCATTTGTGAAATTAATGAAATAGTCCACTTAAGCCATGAAGTCTCTAAGGAGAAATAATGATAAAATTATTTAAGTTTAAATATGATGGCACTCGGGAAATGTTTATAAACAAAGACTATGAATTGGGCCGAATTAGAAAAAGAGTAACTTTTGAAGGGGGAGACCATGGCCCCCCGGGTAAAAGGTGAAAGGCCCCCCCGGGGGAAAAAGAAAAACAAACCCAGAAGCCTGGGGGTTGCCGCGGTAGTGAGGCCTGAAGGACAGAGCCGGTGCCGTGTAGGAACTGAAGTAAACGGTGGCGATGACCGGTGTGGAGCCAAGAACAGAGCCAGGTGCGCGGTATGGAGGCTGAAGAAACAGAGAGTCGGTTGCCCGGTAGTGAGGAGATGAAGAAACAGACCCGGTGCCGCGTAGTGATGGCCTGAAAGATCCAGCCGAGCGGCCATGCCGTAGGACGCCTGATGCAACAGCATTTGGTACACGGTGACAGCGTGAAGGTCATAATGGTGCCCGGTTAGCAAGGCCTAAGAAAACCAAAATACTTAACGTCTTTAGAGAAGGATGGAAATATAATGAATATAATTTCCGTCAATGGATTGAGGTTGCGTTATTCTTTCTATTTACATAAATAACGTAATATGAAGAAGTGGTCTACAAATATGGCAAGCAATCAATTCTAACTTTGTCTTGTCGCGCATGAAAGAATCAATTATCATCGAATACAAACTTATTAATTAATTAAATAGGGACAATAATCATCGCAATAGAATATAAACTCTCTTTCAAACTAGACCCTAGGCAAGAGTAATAACCAAAACAACTGCTTTGTATATATATATATATTATAGATATATAATATTATAATAATATAATTATATTAATATATATATATATTATATATATAGTATATTATATAGATATTAATATATATATAATATAATACATATATATATAGTACTATAGTATATATATATATTAGTTAATATATATATAGATATATTATATAATATATTATTTATATATATATATAATATGATATATCATATACTAGTCGACCCTGCACTTCGGGCTGCTCGGGCTTAGCACGAGTAATCATTATAGAAACGATCTATTTTGCAAATTTCGTGTAGTAGTGGTTAAAATTCTCCATTTTTGTTGCTAAAGTTGGTCAAATAAATGAAATTAATTATCAAAATTTAAAACTGAAAAAATGAAGATACGCTACAATTAAAATACGTTTTACCATTAAAAAAGAAATGGCGGCGTGCATCCATATCGATGCGGCGAAGCACTGTGAATTAGATCCGATTTTAAATGCTTTGAAAGTTAATCCTGGGAATCGAACGACTAGAAAACGTTAGAAAAAGAAAACGGTTTAGAAAGAAGAGCTTATTAATATATATATAGTTATAGTATAAATATATTATATATTATATATATATATATATACTTATATATATATATATATATATATATATATATAATATACTATATAATATATATATAATTATATATATATATTATATATATATACTATATATATATATATATATATATATATAAGCGACCTGCGCCATATTGTGTCAATTTCTATATCTCCTGTCCTAATACTAATATTTCCTCAAGTGTTTGGAAGCATGTCACAGTCAAACCTGTTCCGAAAAAAGGAACCGCTCTGATCCTTCTAACATGTCTATAGCTCCTCACTTTTTTTCTATCAAAGATTTTGAAACCCTACCGTCAATTCCAGTTCTTAGAGCATCTGAATCTCATTCACTTCTTTTTCTCTTGACGCCATACGGCTTTCGTGCGCTCGAGTCTACTCGGCAATATAGCTTTCTATCTAATGATGTTATGGTTTCCCCGTCCTAGAACTTACGGGGAAACTTGTGTGGTGGCGCTTGACATACAATCATTTGACCGGGTATGGCCTCGTCACTATCTCGCGCAAGCTCCCCTCTTGGGTTCCTCTCTCTTGGCCTTACTTATGTCTGTTTTCTTTCAAATCGCTCAATATCGGCTGTTTTTGATGGGCGACTTCTTGTTTTTCTTTCAATAGTGGTGTTCCTCAGGGTTCTGTTTATTCTCCTACTTCTATTCCTACTTTCATTATGTATGACTCACCTGCCATCTAATCTATTCTCACTCTATGCCGATGATCGACTCTTTCATTCTTCTAACTCATTCAATTTCTGCTCCCTCTTTTCTTCTAGAATTGCCTCTCGCTTAATCTTTCCGATTCTTTCTCGCTGATCTGGATAAATTTCCGGGTGGGGTCGTCTCAAACTTGTGAAATTCAGTGTCTTTAAAAACAACTTTCTCAAATTCCCTCTTCAAACTTTCTACTTCTTATCTCGTTTCGACAGGTTCTCTCGTTTCTCCTGTTAACAATATAAACACCTTTGGCCTTAACATAAAACTAAACAAAAAAATGTGAAACCTCAATCACAACGGTTGCTAGGGCTCACAAAGAAACTGGAAGTTCTGTTTTAGTGAGACTTTTTTTCCCTCTTCTTCAGTTGCTCCACTATACAAGGTCATTCGCCCTTGTATTGGATTAATCTGTTCTCTATATGTGGGGGGGCTCTGTTTCCAGCTCCGCATTGGAGTAGGTGAGTCAACGCCAAAAGGCTATAACTGTTTCTGCACTTTCCCAGGTTCTGCCTTGACCCTCTATCTCGTTTGCGGGCGCGATGTTGGTGTTTATTCTTTTCTATAGGTACCCGCATGGCAGTGCAGGAATTATTACTCCGCGTACCACTATTTAGCGACGCCTGTAGCACAAGGGTGCGGTGTCGGCGACATGATTTTGTGTTGATTTTGGTAACTCCAGGTTTGTTCGGTGCGGTGCATCCTTCGTTTCTGCCAACTCTGTTCTGTGGAATTCTCTTCCATCTTATGTGTTGCCTGCTGAAAATTTAATCTCTCCTCACTTTAAAGAGCAGTTCCGTCCATGCGCCTAAGGGTATTAGTTGCTGAATATTTGAAGTGTGCGGTACCCCTCGTGGCATAGGGCATTTCTGTGATTGGTGGTGACAATCTTTCAAACACTAGCATGTACGTCTCGATATTTGCATAACGGTCTTACACAAGCACCCATATCCGTATTGAATTATATATATATAATATTTAATATATATAATATATAGAGAGAGAGATGAGAGAGAAGAGAAGAGAGAGAGAACGAAAGAATATAGTAAACTTTGAGCCATGATATAAATATATATAATATATAAGATATTATATTATATATATATATATTATATATTATATATATATAATATATATAGTATTATAATAATATATAAAATAAAACATATATATATATACTATATATATATAGTATATAAATAATATATAATATATATATTTAATAATATATATAGATATATAATATATAATATATATATATATATTATATATATATTATATATTATATATAATATAAATATATATATAATATATATATAATATATATATATAATATATATTATATATAATATACATATATAAGTTGAAGAAGAAGGAAACAGCCTTAAATTATGAACAGGAAGAAGAATGCTTAACTAATGATGTCTACAAAATTAAGCTAGCTTCGTCATAAGGTGGAGCTGGATAAACTTTGGAGCAGGAACAAGAATGTCTAGTCAATAAATTGATGAGAAAAAATTAAAAAATTGGAAACAAACTGTTGCAAAATAAAATGATTTGGAAACTCTTCATAGAGAAAAGATTGAGCTTGAGAATACTTTAGAGCAAATCTGGACACAACTGAAGCAAACGTTTCTTAGTAGTGCAAGTGAAGTATGGTGGTGTGACAAAGTAGGAAATGAGATTGTCAATAGTGAATGGTGGAATAAAGAGGTGAAGCAAGTGGGTTAAAAGTAAAAAGATATGTGGTTCAATGTACTAAAAGCCAATGATGAGGTTTCGAAAGAAAGGTATTTAGAAATATGTAGAGAAAAAGAGGAAGGCTCAAAGTTGCAAACATTTGAGAAAAATGAAGGTAAATGAGCAGTTTGAAAAGTAGGATCGATGGAGATCTACAAGGGAAAAAGCAGCTATTTTTGAAGGAAGTACAGAAAAGATTAAGAATGAGAGTTAGGGGAATCTGCATAGAATAATATAATGAATAGGGATTGTGCTTTCGTAATTGATGAAATAGAAAGTGTGGAGGATAACATTTCGAAATTTCATAACATAGCTTTATAGAAGCATGGTGATAGTGAAGTATGGGTTTTGATTGTAAGAAAAAATAGGTTTTAAGGGAAGTTAATAGTGAATGGAGGAGGTAATGTAGAGGAGGTATTGTAATAGAATTAATAATTCTGCATGACCGACGGAAATCAACTGGTTGAAAATGACAAGAAGAGGGAGATGGTACTGAAGATGGGATTGTTGTACGAATCGTTAGACAAGGTATGGTTCGAGAGTTGAAGACATTAATTTAGTACATTATATAATGTAGAGGGTATAAGGGGAACGCTGAAAGAATTATACGAGTAATTAGCATAGTTGGATGCTTGTAGGGGAGCGCTGGTATTTTGGTTGAAAAGTACGTCGAGTGACTGAAGGAGTGATTAGTGAAGAACAAGGTGATGTAGAGGATTGTGGATTAAATTTTAACATTGAAAAAAATGATTGAGAAATGAGAGAAGAAAATATTGTATTAGTTTAATTGGATTTGCAATACAAGTTATATAAGATTATATAGGGACGCCTTGTGGCAGGTGTTAGTAATATAGTTTGTGGTGTTCTGAAATGGAATAAAATATTATGAGATAGGGTGAAGCGTGATGAAAACATAAATGGAGTCGAAAGGATTGCGTTTAATATTGCAATACGGGATTGGGCAAGGTGATTCGTGTAAGTCTTCTTGGTTATTATTTATAGTGATGGGGTTATGAAAGAATTGAGGTAGGGGTGGCAGGAACAAATATAAAAGAAAGAATGGAGAGAGTGAATGATTATAATTTTTTTTGTATACGATGATTTGTTTTGGTGTGGTGAATCTGAAAAGAGGAGAGGATTGGTAGAGGGGTGTGTAAAAGGAGGGGTTTGATAGTAAATGTAGATGAGTAAGGTATGTTAGTGATTGGGAGAACCGGGTGTAATAGTCACGCTATGATATTGTGATTCGACTTAACAAGTATTTCGATTTAATTATGTAGGATATATATATATATTATATATATATTAATATATATATATATAATATATATAATAATATTGATGAAAGGAACGGATGAATCAGATGTTATTAGGAAGTTGTGAATGGTAGGAAAGATGCTTGTGCTTTTAAATCCTTGGTGATGCGAATGGAACTAAGTCTTGAAAGCGCTAAGGTTTTTTGCATGATTGGTATGTTTCACCTGTAAGCTGTAGTAATGAAATATGGCTGGAGACTAAGAGGGTAAAGATCAAGTATCAGAAGTTTTTCAGAGGATTCAACTTAGAGGCGTGTTAGTCGTATAGCAAATTGATATAAGAGGAAGAGATTAGATTAGTGTTAATAGAGTAATGAAAGAATAACAGAGTTACAATTGAATGTTTGTCTATGGAAAGGATGATGATATCGTTGGTTAAGGCATGATATACATGCGGTGTGCTGGGAATCTCCACTGGGAGACCAAAAAAAAAAGTGGATTGAGTGTCAGTAAAGATATGCCTGGAGGAGAGGAATTGAGTTTGAGAGTGAGAAAAGGTGCCAATAGAGTGAATGGCATTTTGTTGAGTGGTATTTGCGGGGGATTTGCGCATGGATGGAACGGAATATCACAGTGTGAGGATCCATCGGGTCCTCCTGAAGCTTAGGGGTGAATTCTTGATTGGACGAGGTTCTCATAGGGGTATGAAAGAATGAAAAGGGGCTTCCTATTTGATCTTGCGTAATGTTCTTTCGATTTTTTCTGTTGCGGTATATGCTTCGCAACTACCCCATCTGGGATAGAGGAATATATAAAATTATATATATAATATATAGTATATTATAATATATATTATATATATATAATAATATAAATAATATATATTTATATAATATATAATATAAATATAGTATATAAATATTATATATAATATTAAATAATTATATTATATATATATCGTATTATTGACAAAATTAAGACCCAAATGTAGTAGTTTATATTAAATTATTTTGTTAAATATAATATTAATGTTTCAAAATGAGAAGCATTGTACCTCAAAAATGAAGGTAAAAATACTTTTAAGATCTAGCAATTCAAGCAAAACAATTCTGGAATCGTAGCAATCGTGACACATTCATTATATGTATGGAATAGATTCAAATTTGGGTAATTTTTTTTCGATGGGTCATCTTGTAATTTTAAAAGGTATTTCATTCTTGTAACAGCACGGCTGGGTTCCCTATTTACTTGACCTAATCTATATAGTATATATATTCGTATATATAATATAATAATATATATGTTATATATATATATAGATATATATATAATAATAGATATTATATAAATATTATATAGTATTATAAAAGAAGTGTGTATAGAAATCACGCTGGAAAAACGTTAGTGAAGGTTCTCTCGTCTTTTTCCTTCTCTGCTCTCTCCTCTCCCCTCTCTCTCTCTCTCCTCTCCTCCTTCTCTCTCTCTCTCTCGTCTCTCTCTTCTTTTTCAACTTTCCCATGCGTCACAGCTTTGCTATATTAATGTCTGCCCCATAATTCAAAGCCGCAGCCAGCTGTACTTCATGAAAGTATACAGAAAGTGTTTATGATTTGTTAGAAAAAAAAAAAGTTCTAGAAAAAGAAATAGTGTGAAATCGAGCAACAAATTATGAATGCCGTAATTTTGATATTCATGAGCATGTCATAAATTAAGAAGATCGTTGCAGATAGATGCTTTTATTATTTGTTTTAAAAGAAGGCTTAGTGTTGAGTTTTTCTAACATTTGCCGTTCAGGGTAGGGGGTAACGATAGGTCGGAGTTCATAGTAAGAGAAAAATTTGATTGTTAGCAGTTTTATATCTCTCCCCCCCACTCCCGTTTCATTTTATTTCAAAATTCTTTTTTTCATATTTTATGTTGTAAACGTATTGAATTGGTTAGTCTTCAAAAACATCTTTCTACATTGAAATTTTTCGCTATCTATTCATTTTTCCTTTTGGTCAGCCATTTTAGACATTTCGTGAAAGTTTATAAAAATCAGCTTCAATCGCTGATAGATAAAGGTTTAATATTAATATATGAATATATATATTATATTATATTAAATATATTATATATATATATATAATAATATATATTAATAATAATAATATATAATATATATATATTATATATATATATATATATATATATATTATAGGTGATATTGTTTAGAGCGACATACTATCACGAACATTCCTTCAAAAGACTACAAGTAGCTACAGGGAAAGCATTGTTGTAATCTGAAAATTGTTATTGCGGAAACTGTAAAAAAAAAAAAAAAAAAAAAAAAAAAAAAAAAAAATCATATTCAAAAACATAAGTAGTACAGGAAATCAATACAGGTTGAATCCTGTAAAAAATATGTAGAAAGATGAAAAAAATAAAAATAAAGAATAAATGAAATAATAGGGTATTTTTTTTAGGACATGGAATAAGATATAATAAATATTAAAGGTATTACATACCAATGTAGGGGTCGAGCGAGGTGATACCAGGGGTGACGTTTTCCCAACGAGGGACGGTGCGGTAGGAACGCCTCCGCGACGACCAAATATCCAAAGAGCGGGGTTCGGAGACCCTCCGGAGGGGGAATTAGTCTACCCTCGTAGTCCCCGGAAGGCCGAGAGACCGAGACTCCTGCCATCGGTGCGGTAAACCCTTGGGGTATTCTTTAGGTAAAAAAAAAAAATATAAAAAGTAAAATTTAATAGAAGTCTATTTTATTTTATACGGTAACCATAAAGTTCTAAATAGGCTGCTCTAAATCATATATAAAATAAATTATTAACAATAATTTTTTTATTTTTTATTTTTTTTACATTTCGCCCCTAAAATTTTACCAAAAAGATTTCCAAAATGTATTCCTTTTCGCTGTAGCTATCTGTATTGAAATAATTTTTTTTAGAAATTTGTTTTTTGTTTTTTTTTTTTTACATTCCGCATAAAATGGACAACTGTAAGAATGTAGTTTCCTTGTTCCTCAATTTTGGTTAATTTATTTGAGGTATGGATGGATTATATTGTCGCTCTAAACCAAATTTCACCATATAAATGATATAAGTATATTATTATTATATTATATATATTATATATATACTATATATAGATATATATATATATTAATATATAATATAATAGTATATATAAATATATATATATAATTATGGCCTTCACTTTTCTGACCAGGACTCATTTTTGATCTCGAGTCACTCTATAGTAGTAGCCGTTAGATTCTCTCATTGGTCAGTTAACGTGTATAGTGATTTACTATGTCACTGGATATATTATAATATATAATAAAGTATATATATTATGTATATATATATTAGTAATATATTATATATAAATATATATAATTAATTAATATAAGTATATATATGTATATAGGAATCTTTCCTTTAGAAGGATGTTAACCGATAGTTATCGAACGGAGTCGTGGTAATCATTTTTTCGATTATTCGAAGGCATAGAAGCGTGAAGGTTGACAAAAAGTTTTTTGGTTTTTTTTACACTTAAAGGAATAACTCCTCCAAGAGTTAAATAGCGAAAGATTCAAAGTCAGGGGTTCTCGCCTCAGCGGGGGACGACGGGGGTGGGACTCGTCCCCTTGTCCTTCCGAGTCGGCTTTCGAGCCCTACTTAAAAAATAAAGTAAAAAAAAAATTAAAAACAAAATTTAACATATTAAAATTAACAGAATTAATAGAACTTCTAGCATATGATCTTGGTAATTGAATTGCTGGATAAACTAATACGTCACATGGTGATGTAGATAGTGTAGTCGATTATTTCGATATTGTATTTTATGTAAATCTCTTTTTAAAGGGAAAACCCTACTCGTATATATATATTTATATAGTATATATATTTATATAGTAAATGATAATTATATATATAATAATATATATAAATATATATAAAAGTATAATATATATATAATATACTATTTGATATATAGAATATAAGTATATACGTGTAAGTTAAGCATGTTTTCGTTTTAATCATTTTGTAGAACGGGCTGATAACAAATTTCTTACGCATTTAAGAACGTTTCGTGCCAAATACGACCGAGAATGAATTCTTATTTTATAAGTTGTTTAACAAGACTTAAAAAATATATTCAGTGTTTGGATGATGTCTTCGGTGGAGGATTCTCTCTCTCTCCTCTCCTCCTCTCTCTCTTTCTCTCTTCTTCTTCTCTTCTCTCTCTCTCTTCTCTCTCTCTCTCTCGTCTCTTTCATATATATATTATATAGTAATATATATAGTATGATATTATTTATTATATATATATAATATATATATATATAATAATATATTATATTATATATATATAATATATTATATATATTTAAGTATTTGTTACAAAAAAAACACAACAAATGGAAAAAGTGATCATTGTAACATGATTTTTCATCAAAAATTGCAAAGCTGAAAAGCCAACGGCTACTACGTGTGAAAACAATATTGCAGTTTTTAATGAAATATCGAAGGATAGTATTTAAAATGTGAATATCACGCAAATAATTGATTGCAATCTCACTACCTTAAGTAATTAATATTGATTCATTTTAAAAAAAAAAAGAGAAAAATAAAAGAATAAAAAATTTCATGAGATGCTTTCTGGCATCATTTCCTTTGTTGACATTTTTCGTAAGAATAGAATTTTTCGGTAAAACAGGAAATAGGAATCTTACGATTTGTAATATTTTACGTTCTGGTGGAAATTCTCAAAATTTCTAAATTTACAAAAGAAACGATTTTTTGAAACGTTTCTTATTTTTGTAAAATTCGTAAGAATATGCAAGAACGAAACCCGGCTTTAAATTAAATCTAACAGGAATTAACTCAACTTTCAAGACTCTGACTCAATGCGTGTAGTGATGTAGGTCGACATTTTGTGACACTATAATCTAGGTATATAAGTTTTAGTTAATTTGTATATTTGACTTACATCGGTTAAATTATTGTTCATTTTGTAGATTCGGACATAATTAAAAAGATACATAAATAAATAAAAAAAAATAAAAATAAATAGGGCAACTACTACAAAAGCCGTCACTGAGTAAATCGACTCAAGTACTGACCATTGAGCGAGCGACTTTACGGCGACTCGAGTGACTTTGAAAGGATCAAAAATGAGTCCCTGGTCAGAAAAGTAATACTTTGCCATATATATATATTAATATATTATATATATATATATATATATAATATATATATATAATATATATTATATATATATAATATATAATTAATAATATATATATATATAATATATAAGGTATATTTATATGCACAATCACGTATTCTGCGACTCTCTGACAAACCAACCTTAACCCTATACAGTTGCAACGATATTTTGATTTTTTATCTTAAATATTAAATAAATAAATAACTTCCATTTGCCTGAAGCGAATTCAAATTAGATCTGAGAACAGACGAGAACAAGCAAAGAGCTTCTCAGTTCAAAGGTCGGTCATCACGTTTCTCTTTTCTCACTCATTTGCGATACAACAAAATTTTTCTCTGTTCTTTAACTTCGAAGATTTATATAAGAGAAAGAGGAAAAAGGAATACCCTCTGAAACTTGCAATCACATCTGTCCTCTTTATTATTATATAAGTATATATATATATATAAATTATATATAATATAAGTATATAATATATTATATATTTATATATATATATATATATACTATGTATATATATATATAATATTAAATTATATAATATATATAATATATATATATAATATATATAGTGACAAAGTTACTTAACGCCCACACGGAACGGAGCTCGGGATCAAAAAAATTTTACAGGTCATTTGATACATAAATAGATGTTCTGGGGTCGAAATGAATTTTTTTTTTTAACCTTTTAGTCTCCATTAGTTAGGTAGTTAGGTTAGGTTAAGTGTAGTTTAGGTGTAATGGTATGTTAGGTAAGTTAGGTAGGTAGGTTAGGTTAGGTTTATTAGGTTAGGTTAGGTCCAGGAAAATTTTTTTTTTGATTCGACCTCCCGTTCCATTACGTATCATAGGATCTACCTGTGAAATTTTTTTTTTGATCCGGCCTTCCCGTTCGTGTGGGCGTTAAGTATTTATACTAATATATATATATTATATAATATAAAAGTATATATATATATTATATAATATGTATATATATTTTTATATATTTAACTATATTAATTATATATATGATATATATATATATATGTATAGTTATATATTATATATTATATATATACAAGCGGCTCGTGTAAACTTTGCATGGAGGCTGTAGTTTATATATATATATTAATAATATATATTATATATATATTATAAAATATTTAATTATATAATAAATATATATAAGTATATTATATATAAGACAATATAAAATATTTTTATATTTATGTGTAAGTGAATGATAATAAACTTTTTTTTTTTATATGATGCATGCAAAACATTCTGCAATTAAAAAGACTTGATAAACTTCTTACATGAAATATAATAAATCAATATTTTTCTAAAATATTAATATCTGATAGGATTATTTTAATATTATATTACTATTGTTCAATTTCTTTAATAAGTGAATAAACATAGAGTTTGTTTTATTTCGATTTGCATGATTGAACACATTGAAAGCAAAAGCTAAAATAAAAATGTATTGTAGAGTGCCAAATTAGAAACAAACGAAAACGTCATTGCCTTGCTTATCTAGTGGTCTCATCTCTCTCTCTATCTCGTCTCATCTTCTCTCTCTTCTATATATATATATATATCTATAGTATATATATATAATTATAGTATATATTATTATATATATAATTTATGTATATAATATATAATTAATAATATTATTTTTTTTTTTTTTTTTTTTTACGGTTTTCACCACCGCTCACACGGGCAAAATCCTATTCAAGGAGGGGTGTTAAAAACAACAAATCAATAACACAATACGCAGATTGAGCATCAGACGCGGGCTTTAAAAGTGAGGGAGATTAAAAATTGAGTGAGGATAACATCTGAAATCTATGAACGTAATTCCACAGAACAGAGGTGGCAGAAAGAAGGAGGCACGCCGCGACTAGTCTGGATTTGCTGATATCAAACACAAACTCATTGCCGAACGCACCCCTTGTGCTACAGGGCGTCTTAAAGTGGTGGCGCGAATTGGAAAGTGTCCTCAGATGCCGCTAGCGGGTAGCTTATAGTAAAAAGGTAAAAATAACGTCACATTTCAAAGATACAAGGTCAAGTGTAACTAGAAAGAACAGGACAAGTTGATAATCTTTTGCTTTGACTGACCTATCAAAAAGCGGGTAAACCTGACCCCCAGACATGAACATACCATACAAGGGCGATGAGGCCCTTGTATAGCTGGAATAACAGAGGAAAAGAAATAAGTCTCATAATCAAGCAGAACCTCAGCTCGTAGAGAGTCTTAGCAACCGTTGTTATGCTTAGTTTCCAAGACATTTTTTTTTGTTTAATGTTAAGCGGAAGGATGTTTTAGTATGTCGATCAGAGAGACGAGAGAACGTCGAAAGAGATAGAAAAGTTAGTAATTGTGCTTAGAGAGGGAAATTGTAGAAGTTGAGTTTTTAAAGAATGTGAATTTCACAATGTTCAGAGACCCACCGCAGAAATGTTCTAGTCATCAGCGAAATAGAATCGGCAATATTAGACAAGGCAAGTTCTAGAAGTAAAAAGAAGGAGCAGAATATAAATGATG
>JABUQX010010936.1:15000-62500 GCA_015478945.1 Trachelipus rathkii
CTGACAAATGCACGATGTTAGTCTCGCAATTAACCTAATTAAGCTTTTTTTTTAATATTCAAAATTTTAAAGCACTGAAATTTAATATTAACGTCAGTTCCTAACTAATTAGTTAAAATAAACAAAAATAGAAACGACTGTAATATGAGCTTAATTAAACGATGATTATTATTTTATTTTCATTTTTTATTTACTTATATTTTTTTATTAATTAAAATAAACGAAAATTGCATCCTTCATTTGGAAAGTTTTATTTTCTAATTGTAATTTTAAATTGGAATTAACTTATCAAAAATATTAACCCATTTATTGAATAAAAAATTGCTTCACATTTTGTCCCAAAATATAAACCAAAACATTTGTTGAGACTTTTTTAAAGCAATTGGTACATTAAGCCTTGTTGACTACACTGAAGCAACAATTAGGAATTGTTTGTCGATGTTCAAGGTTCTCTAAAATTATTTTACCATGTGTTGCCGTTTGTTCCCGAATGTTTCTTTAAGTTTCTGTCGTTAGCGACAAAAGTTGCCGCTTGTTACCAGTTTCCATTTGGAGCGGTAAAAATAAAAAAAAAATAGGAAACTCATGGTAACAAGCGGTAACATAAATAACTGTTCCTCCAGTGTCTATACACTTTGCAGTGGAGTTTACAACACATTCCGGTCGCGGAAACATTGATAGAAAATCTAAAATTGTGAAGCATACGGGATAAATATCGAATTATTAATTTGTCGAGTACAGGAAATATGAGCGTCTATGGGTGCCAACGGATAAAAATTACAAATGCAGAAATGCAAAGGAAGATGCTAGGGAGGAAATCATTAAAGCATTATAGGCAGGCACTGAAATAAAGCGGAAAATAAATATTTAATAGTACAATTTTCATAGAAGAAAAAATAATATGTTTAGCGAAGAAATCAGGAGTTTGATCTGTATTTATACCCTAAATTCTGATTGGCTTGAAGACTTGGTCGTACCCACGCTTTTCGTTTTACAGCTAACTACAGCTGCAAAGTTCGTCTTCCTCAGCCATTATTAACGACAAAAAACAAACACATCACTACTGTTCGGTGTGGACGTTTTGTTATTAGAAATAAATGATGTCTTGAAACAGAATCAAAACACAAATGTTCCTCTGATTTTATTGCTTCAGTGTAGACAAATTATTTCTACGAGTTGCAACTTGTTAAACAATGTTTGAAACATCTCTGGTAACAAAGATCAGCAAAAAGTTCCTTGTTGTTGCTTCAGTGTTGGCAAATGCTTAGGATGACGGATAACTGCATGTATTGTAACATATTTCCGTCTTTATTTTTTAATACTCTCATTTTATTATAACGTTTTACTTAATTGCTGAGAATATTTAATAAAAAAATATAGTTAACATATTAATATTTACTGTAGCACAGTTTCTCTAGAAATAATTTCCAGTTAAGAACCTACGCAGCTCTGCCTTTTTGGAACTCAGAAACAGTGTTGCGGAACCGAAACCTGAGCCGCGAAGCCGCAAGGGTTTGGGAGGAGCTGCAAACGGAGCAAAAACTATTTTTGGGTGGACCTAAAGTTGGAGCCAGATTCCCCCCAAAAAAAATTTTTACTCTAAAATAAAGGGGTTGAGAGCTCGATCCGAATGGAATCCGAATCATTTTAAAATAACGGAGCCGGAGCCAGTCAATTTCAAAATGGTGAAGCTGGAGCTAGGTATTTTTTAAAAAGATGAATAATGTCAGAGCTGGCTAAAAATATTACCGGCTCCGCATCAGGGTTGTGGAGTCGGAGTCGAGTCGGGGGGGTCGGTGTAGTTTTGAAGCAAGATGGGTGGCAGTCGGTGCAGTCGGAGTCGGGTCGGACGAGTCGGTAATTTTCGAATAGGGTGGGAGTCGGCCCAGATGGGAGTCGTTCGTTCAATTTCTCAAGAGTTCCAGGTAATTTTCATTTAAAGAGTGGATCTGGAGTCGGAGTCGGAGTCGGGTGGAGTCGGAGTCGGAGTCGGAGCGGCAATTTTCAAACGGGGTGGAGTCGGCAGTCGGATCGGACGTCGCGGGATAATTTTTTGAAAATGAGGTCGGCTAGTTCGGGAGTCGGAGTCGGTCCAAGGCGGTCGGAAGTCGGAGTCGTAATTTTGATAGGGTGGAAGTCGGAGTCGGAGTCGTAGAGTCGTCAAATCGTAATTTTCAAAAGAGTGGAATCGGAGTCGGAGGTCGGAGTCGGCAATTTTCAAAGGGTGGAGTCGGCATGAGTCCGGTAATTTTGAGAGTCCGGTCGCGAGTCGGAAGTCGAGTCGGCAATCTTTGAACGAGGATGGAGTCGGAAGAAAGGGTTTTCGGGAGGAAGCTCGGAAAATTTTAAACCGACTCCACAACCCTGCTCCGCATCCCTGCTCAGAACGTGAACCAAAATTTATAGCTTTCAAAAGCTGTGAATGTGAACCCGAATATCTAAAATTTTTAAATATTATTTAGGGGAACCAGTGGCGAAACTAAGGGCCCCCGCAAAACCCGACATTTCATGGAACTCTGACCATAATTGGGCCCAAAATTTCAAACCACCCTTAGTTTAGCCTCTTATGAGAACCCCAAAACTTCCATTTATTTCTGAAATATTTCATGTTCCGAATTTCTTACCTATTAATAAATGCACAATGAGGCAGCATTTACATGGGCGCGAGCACCGTGAGACATGGAAAATGGGACACGGGATATGGGACGTAGTACATGGAAAATGGGTCATGCAGACCTTTATTTTGAAGATTAAAGGTGTGGATGGTCTTTGAATGTGGATGTCCTTTGAATGTGGATATAACTTGCATCCTCAATTTTGGTGTGGTGTTTAGTTTTTGTGTCATTCAATCAGTGAACCAAGTTTTGAATAGTAGAAACTTAAACGATGCGCGTGTACCACGGCAAAAAAGTACTAAATTGATCTATATTTATATTATATTATACTATTTTATTATATAATATATATATTTTTTATATTATATATATATATATATATATATTATATAGTAATTATTATTATTATATACTTATTATATATAATATTATATATATATATATATATATATATATATATATATATATTATCCCTGTCCATCGAAGCTGAAAATCAAGTCTTTTTTTTCATAGTTACAGTTATCGAACAACATATGAACTGAGCGCGCATTATGAATGAAGATGTTGAACTTTTATCTATTATTTATATACATGTTGCCTTTAGTTTGGTTATTGAAAACGATGGAAGTGAAACATAAATTATATCATAACATATAAGTTTGGTTAGGTTAACGAGTTACTGTTACTTTACAGTCAAGGTTAAATTCCTACTTGGGGATTTGATACAGATCTAGACACTTTTTTTTTAAAATATTGCACAATGGTAACTACGCAAAGTTATTGCATTCAGATTTATTGCGACTTCATGACTTTTATTTGGATTTTTTGTTCACCCTTATTTCATAGATTTATATATGGATAATCGGACAAGGATTAAAAGGACATTGATATTATATTATATATAATATATATATATATTATTATTATATCTATATATATATATAATTATTATATACTACTACTATATATATATTATATATATATTATATATTATATATAATATATATATATATATATGTATATATATAGTAATTATATATATATAATCTATATATATATAATATATATATTATATATATATTATCATATTAATTATATAACTAATATTTTCGATTATTTATAAGAATATTATTATATATATGATATTATATATATATATATATATATATAAAATTTAGGGATTAACAAACTACTATGTTTTGTTTTTAAAAAAAAACATTAGATCTATGTCTGTGTTTGTCTTATAATGTCGTTTGGAGTAATTTTTTTTTTTATTAATTTATTGTTTAGTTTAATTAGCTATTTTGAAAGCAACTATAATTATCAAAATCTAGTTCGTTTCTATAGCCATTATAATTATATTATTATATATTATTATTATTTATTAATTATTATTTTATAATTTATTAATATTATTAAGAAAAACGTCGCTATATTATTATTTACGAGGTATATTAAGCCTAAAGCACCATTCGAGATCAGATTATGTTTATCAATCCTCAGATCACTACGATACCACGTCTTATCTCGCTATGATGTTAACTATATAATGTAGGTTAATGATAATATATCTCTATACTATTATATATACTATTTTTATATATATATACTTCTATATATATTTTTATCATTATATTATATATATATAATATATTCAATTGTCCCATAAAGGGAAGTTACATTATTAAGTCGCGTGATATCGAACATCGCACAACTCTGCTCCGTACACCCCTTGCAGTGTGATCGTCGTTAGCCTTAAAACTCCAAGTAGAAAGATCCGAGAGGTTGCCACAAGTTGAGCTTTTTTTTTATCATTGTTTAATTTTTTGTTATTTTTTTATTTTCTTTTTTATTCTTTATTTAAGGGGCTCGAGCCGACGAGGGACAGAGGGGGGGACGAAGTCCCCCGTCTCCCCCGCTGATGCCGGCGAGAGAACCCTGGTCTTTCTATCTTTGCGGACTTTATCAGTTGAGTGAATTCCTTTCGTTAAAAAAACAAAACAAACTTTTGGCATATATATTTTGCCTTGAAATAATCGAAAAATCGATTACATCGTTCGTTCGATATATACCGGTTAACTACTTTTTAAAGGATAAGTTCCTATATATATATATATATATAATATATATATATATTATATATATATATATCATATATATATTATATAATATATATATATATCTATATAGTATATATATTATATATATTATATCATGTATAGTGATTAATAGGTTTTATTAATATAATAAGCTCTATAAATGACATTCCACATCTTCAGCGGCAGAATGTCTGTAGCCGCAGCAAGTTTTAAGCCCTCTTCCTGGATTTAAATAAGTTACGAAGCTGTCACAGTGATTCGAAGCAGGAGGACATGCGAGCTGCTTCGAGATGCCTTTTTTTTAGGGAGGACGTTTGGTAAGCAGTTGAGTAGAGATAGAGTTCCTACCCACTGCCCAACTACGCACTTCCCCCTTTACAAAAAAGCCACCCTCGAAACAGTTCGCATGTCCCCTGTTCGATAAATTACATAGATCTTGTAGATTATCTAAAGGCGACGCTATTGCCAATGGTTCGAAACCTGGCGCCAGTGAAATTCTATCCCATTATATATATTATAGACTATATATTATTTATATTATATATATATATATATTTATAGATACTACTTATTTATATATATTATTTATACTAAATATATATATATACTTATATCATATATATATTATTATATATACTAAATATATATATATTATATATTATATTAATAATAATGATAATAATTAATATTAATGAATAAAAAAATATTATTTGGATTCTTAAATTTATCGATAGGGTTGTTTACCCAAGCCGACTGGGTGGCTTCAGCCGCATGGCTGAGGGCAGCCATGCGGCTGAAGCCAGTCGGCTTGGTATAAAACAACCGAGGCGAACGCGCGACTTAGTCATTATATATTATATTATATATGATTATTATATTACATTATACTATATATTATATTATTTATAGTATTATTAATATATATATATGATACTATATATAATAATATATATATCAATTCTGTGTAAAATAACCACACTTTATCTTAACCTAGACTTAAAAGCCGTCCGTAATGGACCTAACCCTTGAATGGATCGATCGTTTGCTCCCATAAACCGAGGACCTAACCCTATATATGATTTTTGAGTTACCAACAACGTACAACCTAATACTATATATATATGATATATTATTTATATATTATATATTATATAGTATATATATATATATACTTTATATTAGTATATTAAATATATCATATATATACTACCTAACCACACTTTATCCAAACCTAGATAAAAGCCGTAAAGTAGGACCTAACCTAGATTGGATCATCGTTGCCCAAAAAACGAGACCAACCTTAGATTGATTTCGATTTTCTTGCCAACAATAAATAGTTTTTTTATGAAAAAAATATTTTTTATACTTATTATATATTATATTATTATATATATTTTATTATATATATATATTTATTTATATACTATATAGACCTATCTGTTTCATGACAACTATGTATTGTTGTATGAATTTTTTTTTATTTTTTTTTTATATATTTTCTAGTATATATGATATCCTTAACAATCCATTTCAGTCCGTAACGAACATTGATTCAAAATATATAGGACCTTTTTCCGTTTATTACCAACTCTTTCGTCTTTATTTTTTTTTTTTTTTTTTTTCTACTAAAGGTAATTACCCAAGGGTAAACGCAAGATGCAGGGAGTCGGAGGTCTCGTCGGCCTTCCGGGGTAACTACAGGGTAGGACTATTTCCCCCCTCCGGGGAGGGTCTCCGGAACCCCGCTCATTTGGATATATTGGGTGTCGCGGGGGTTCCCCGCCCTCCCCTACGGGGTATGGAAAACGTCACCCCTCTGTCCCCCGTCGAGCTCGAGCCCCTAATTTTTTTTTTTATTTTTATTGCCATTTTTTTTTTTTTTACTAATTATTTTTTTTTTACATTTTTATAATAAGCCTAATACGCTGATTTCCAAAGGTTAATTGGTTTTTCTGTAAGTGTTCTACTTTTTGAAGATAATATCTAATTTATGAAAAAAAAAAAGTTTTTTTTTTTTTTTTTTATTTATAATAGCTTTATACGTGATTCCAAATATGTAATTGGTTTTTTCTGTAAGTGTCGTTACTTTTCGAGATATTTCACTTTTTTAAATTTTTTTTTAACAAAAATGTGATTTTTAAAATTATTTTAAAAATACTTCGAAACTTATTGAATCATCGTCCGTTACACTGGCTTCATTGGTTGGTTCAATATATAGGTAGCAATATATTTAAAAAAAAACAAAAAAAAAATAAACTGACGGAGTCGCCGTAAAACAGAATAGGACCTATATATTATATATATATTATATATTATATATATATATATATACTTAATATATATATATATATATTATATATATCTATATATATATTTATATATATATACATATATAATATAATAATATACTATATATTTCATCTTACTTTTAAGTAATTTTGAATTCATAGAATTCTTTTCAAAACGTTTCAAATTTTTCTTTCCGAAATATTATTGTTGTTAAATTGGGGAGGGGAAGGGTACCTAATAAATTATGCTCATCACCAATCAATTTCTTAATAAATTAAAACAGACATTTTATAATTCAAGTACGTCATTTTAAAATTGGGCAGTATTATTCGACATTTTTAATAATCACTACTTCAACAAGAAATTTATGTTTAAAAGTTAAAAAAATAATAACAACATTATTCTAAACTTTCAGCCACACATCAGAAGCGAAAAAAGCCAGTCGGCTTACTGTGAAACGCAATTCAAGGACTATGTTCCCTTAGACACACATACGAACGCACTATGCATCCAAAGATAAATTTATTCCATATATATATATATATTATATATATATATATATATATATATATATATTATATATATATATATTATATATATATATATATATATATATTTATATATATTACTATTATATATACTTATATTTATATACTGCACGTTTATCCCTGTTATGATCCATATCGCTATCGATGTGCATGAAATGCGAATAATTTGACAAAAATAAAAATTAAAGTATGTCAAAATAATCTGTATTGTAATAAAAGAGGCTTCACACCTTAAAATATTATAAAAGAGAGCTTAAATCTATGCTACCAACCTAACTATATATTAACCTTACTTAACTTGAAATAACCTTAACCTAAGAAGGGTATATTAAATAATAGAAACCCTGCACACAAGGATTGAACGGAAATTAAAGTACAAAAATTATATACAGCAGGAAAAATAGGAAAATAATTCAACTTCTCTTTTGATAGATCACACTTATATCATGATTTGTCATATTTAAGTAACTATGCAAAACATTGACTCCAGACTTCATGGGACAGGGTAATGTACCTAAGCTATATATATATATGATATTATAATATATAATATAATAATATATATATATATATATATATATATATATTTTTATTATATTTTTATTTACATATTTATATCTTATTACGGTATAATATTTATATGTATTAGATATACATTCTTAATATTATAATATAAATCTATATAATTATGTATATATAATTATATATATTATATATATATTCAGGCTTGGGTTCAAGACATAGTACTTGTCTTCTTCTTGGGAGATTAAGTTACATTTTTTGGAGACTTGACTTTGCGTTTCTAAAAACACATGTTACTTGTACTTTGAAAAATTTTGCAAAGTAACTTGCAATACTTTTTGCATTTTTAACTATGTTTATTTTTTTTATTTTCTTACGTATAAATCACTTTCACGCAGCACTAAATGAATTTTCCGTTTTACGAATATAAAGCTTTGTCATTAAATAAATGGTATAAATTTATAGTTATATATATATCTTTATTCACTAGATAAATCTTATATATACTATATTATTATATAATATATATATATATCATATTATATTATATTATATATATATTATTCATATATATATTATATATATATTATATATATATATTAATATATATATAGTTATATATATATTAATATATCATATATATATATTTTATAGCGAGTAGTTTACCATTTTAAATTATTTATCTTAGAATCCGTATAGTTTCGGGTACGAATCCTTCTTCCCATTTTGCTTACAATATATAATAAAATTTTAAGCAAATTTATTATAAATTATATAAAAGTTAAAATAATATAAAGTTGAAATAATTAAACCATATAGAATAAATTAATGATTACATTACTTTCCATATCCAGTTAACAAAAATCTCACCTTCAGTATTAAAAGACTGTTATAGCTTAGATTTTCATTTAATTCTTTTAACACACATATACAAGATATCTAAAACTTGTGATCGGTTTCCTCAGTTTGGGCTAAATATTTCCCAAAATGTCGTATCATGGTATATGGTCGTTTTCCTGCGAGAATGGCATTATTAGCTTGAATTAGGCGGAATTTATGTTAAATGTTCTAGAGTTCTAAGTGACAATAGCCTTATTGCTATCAATAGTATGGCAAGGCTTCGTATTGTTTACTTTCCTATGTAGGTGGATCGCAGTCACCGCACTTTGAATAATTATTATCTGGAGGATGAGCATAGAAGGTAAGGGGTTTATCTTTAATTTATAAATAATTTCCCAATTTGTTTTTTCACTCGTAAATCTACGTCTTAATTTAAACTGTGTAAGTTTGTTTTGAAACCACGTCAATTTTTACGTCGAATTTACGTAACTGCATTTTTCCCAGAAAGGGCAACCTGCAATATACAAAATATCCGTAGGAGCTGTTCAATTTAGCCTGAGATTTGTTTTAAATTTTGCTGAAAGTAATATTCGAAAAGTTGAGTCAATTATAAATCTGGGGAACCCAATTCTTCAGAAATAAATGTTTTCAGGAAATCAAGTTCTTTTTGCTAAAATTAACATAAGATGACCAAATTTTGTATTCCCTGTCAAAAGAGTTTTAATTAAGTTGATTTTAGAAAATGAGGAATGAAAGAAATTTTTTGTCACGTCAAAAAAAGTATATAGGCGAAGATGGTGATTGATTGATTTTAGAAGTTGTTAGTAACAAAGCGTTTATTGGCTATTAGGTTCCGAGGATTGGAGGAGAGCCTAATAATAGGTACCATTAGTATAAGTTGTAGGTGGATAACGGTGAACTGTAACCGGTATTATAGGTGGAATTAGTTTGATTTTGTAGGAGATTATATGCTGAGTATTGTGGGTTTTCGAAGAGTGCGTCGCGTGTCTAAGGACCTGATTGGGGAAGAACAGGTGCGTTCTTAGTTAATGGCTAGGATGTGGTGGATCAATCTTTACATCTGAAACAATGATTGTGGAAAGAGGGAGGAGAAGAAACTTGTATTTACGGTTTTGATTTGCAACATGCGTCGGATAGGATTAATAGGGAAGCTCTATTGAAGGTGTTAGTCTATATGAGGTTGGTGGTAGCTTCTGAATGGAATCAAAAGTATGTATGACGATAGGAAGCGTGTTGAAAGCAATAGAGTCGAAGGCTGAATTGGTTAAATATTACTAGCAGGGTGAGGCAGGATGTGTTATTTTTTCGACGTTCAGCTTGGACACGTGCTGGGGGCCGCAATCGTCTCCTTAGGTTATTCAATCTTGTTATGGAGTGGCGTGGTTATGAGAATTAGGAGGTGGGGTGGAGGGATGGTGTTTGAATGATGGAGACTGGAAGAGAGTGGAGGGTTCACTACCTTTTATATGCGGAAGTGATTTTGCTTTGTGTTGGCGAATCTGAAGAGAGTTTGAGGATTGTCAGAGAGATTTGGTAGGGGTGTGTAAATGGGAGGGGTTTGAAAGTAAATTAATAAAAGTAAGGTTATGGTTGTGGAGTGAGGATCCTCGGTTTTGTAAAGCTATTAAATTTTATCTAGTTTAATATTTAAATGAATTCATGTTGGCTGAAAAGGGAATGGATGTTGCAGAGTGTAGTAGGAAAGTTCGTGAATGGCAGGAAGGCTGGTGGTGCAATTAATCGCTGGTGGATGTAAGGAACTAGTCTGAGTGCGCAGGGTCTTACATGAGATAATGGTGTGTTACCTTGTTACTGATAGATAGTGAGACGTTATGGTCTGGCAATAATTAGGTGATTCGATCCTAAATTTACAACTGTGTTCAGATAGGACAAATGAAACATGGATGTGTTGCAGTGATAAGAATGATCCAAAAATTGGAATGAGCCATATTAGCGAATTAATTGAAAGATACGGTGAATGGTTTTGTTATGTGAAAAAGGATGTATGAAAGTCGGATTAGGTTAAGCGGATGTATAGTGGTGAGTGTCGGGAATGACCGGCTGCGCGAACGCAAGAAAAAACGTGGATTTTGAGTCAGTAAAGGAATGCCTGGAGAGGAATGTGAGTTGGCAGAAGGCAAGAAGAAAGGTGCATAAAGGTAGTGAATGCGAGGGTTTTGTGAAGAGGTATGGTTGTAGCTCACCTGGCCAGGAGATGAACCCCCATTGACGGATGCCATAGTGAGGGTCCTCCTGGTCCCGTGAAGCTCTAGGTGGGATTTTTTTGGACTGCGACGAGTTCTCACAAAAAGGATGTAAAGGGGGGTAGGTTTGAGCTAACTTTTCTGTTGTTTCTGCTTTCTCTACTTTTTCTGTTTTCCCTGTTTGTTACGCCCCTTACCCCAGTCTTGGGGAGTGAGATGATGATTGATGATGATGATGTGATGATTGATTCGATATATATATATTATATATTTATTATTATATATTTTATATATATTATATATATATATTTATATATATATATATATATATTTATTATTATATATATATAATATAATATATATATATGGTAATTGTGCAGAATTCACCAGTCCAAAGTAGACGAAGACTGTATTAAAACTACAAACATTTAATGTGAAAAAAAACCAAACAATTATATATATATAATATATTATATAATTATATATATATTTACTTATATAATATATTATTATGATATATATATTATATATATATATATAATATATAATATATATATATATATATAGTAATATATATATTATTATTTCAGTTTTTATAAAATGAGTCTGAAAACATCAGCAGAAGAAAGAAAAGAAAAGGGGAGAAAGGAAGGAGAGATAATGTAAAGAGATTTTTCTATCACCAATTTTTTTTTTTTTTTCCCATTCCTCCTTCCTCAAAAAGAGCTCCCTACACCGAACTTAATAGCTTCAGATTTCTAAATATTTTAACCCGCATCCATTTAAGTGAGATTTTAAAAGATTACGGGCGTATTAGCAACAAACATAATAGGAAAATAAATATACGTTGGATTCTTAATTCTTGTAGCGATTTGAAGAAGGGGGAAATATCGCGTTTAGACGAGCTAGAAAAGGCGTACCAAACCATCGGGAAAGGCGAAGGTGGAAAGGAAGGGGCGGTCAAAAAGGGTAAGAAGAAATCTAGTTCATCCCCGCATGAGAAAAACGTTCCTTCTGAAATGTTGAATGTAATAAGAGATCTTCACAATCTTACCATAGAAGGGTTTATGGGAAATATTTTTTATACTAACGTTGGCTTTAATAAGTTTAGATATAATCAATGTCCTAATATCAAATTATATACAAATACTATTAAGACTGGATTAGCCCCCAATAGAATTCTGCAAGAAACAATGTTGTCATTAAAAATAACTAATGAACAGATGATTAGCGAAGGTCCTGAAGAAAAGGAAATTCGCATTCTTGGCTTTGGTACAGTTAAAATTTTATTACTATGATAAAGTAAAATTAATTTTCTAGCTAGTAAAGCCTTTTTAATTGTTTATCAAGGTCAGAAAGAAAGATATGTAAGTGACAAAAAATTGCGAAAATTGAGATCCATGCAGTAAGAGAGATTAATCTTTGAAGGTAGAAAGAGAGGCTAAGTGATTCATTTTATATTTTCAAATTGTGCAAGAGTAATACTGTTTTATAATAACCTGACTGTACTATTTTAAACATCAGAATCAACAAGAAATGTTATTAATTCATATATACTCACCGGTGTGATAATCATCATATGAGATAAATATGTACCATCTATTACATATACTCAGGACTTGGAAGATTTAAATTAATTAATAAGACTAAATGGCTAGGTACATATAAAATATATCTATTAGGATATTATGCGTCAATAATACTTAATTATTATTTTTAAAACATTTCTATGATACGAATACTATATACTAATACTATACATAGCATTATTTTATTCATTATAAATTATAAATTATAAATTAAAAGCCATTTTAATAAAATTTTTTAAACTTTTACCTTATAATTATATTTCGATAAAATTTAGGGTTTTATCACTAAAAATTCACTATATATATAGCCTGGATAATATAGATACTTAATCTCATGATAATTATCTCAACAATTAAAAAAATATATGAGATAACAATATATGTATATGCATTTTCATTCATATTATGTCGTATATGGCGGCCACCTATATATATATATTTGGTAATATTAACTTAACTCATAATAATCCCAAACCACACTTTATAAGGATGTCACGATAAATAATATTCTTTAGGAACTACATAATATTTAACTATATAAATAAGATAACTAACTTGAGTTATTATTCTATTCATAAATATACCTATTATGACCTAACGGTAGGATGCCTTTATTCATATATGAGCCTAGGGGTGAGATACTATAAAAGGAAGTTTTTAGATATTTATATTGATAAATTAAAGGGATTAATATAAGAATAATGTATTTGATATTTCGAAATAAGTATTTGAAATGCTTTTATAAATGATAGACGTATTACTCGCTAAATGAAACTATTAAAAATAAAATCCATTCATTTTAATTTAAATTTCATTATATATAAATCCGATATTATTATTAAATTTAGAGATAAGAGAAACAAGAAAATAGGAATAAATCATATATCACATTCTTATACTATACATAAGTTAACTATATCCTAATACCGATTACCTATTTTATAAACAAACTTGCGGACTTTCTATGGACTCTCCATTATAACGGAGTCTAACTACTACATAATAATGTACTATATTATTTAATAAATAATATAGTTATAATATATAATATATATATAAAGACAATTATATTATTATATATATATAATTAAAAAATTAATATATTAAAATAGTATATTAAAAAAACTTTAAAAGATTTTTAAAACAAAATATATTTATTTGTATATATTTATTATTATATATATTTATATTATATAATATATTAATATATTATATAAAAATATTAATAACTATATTTATTATAATATTACATATGTTCTAATTTATATAAATATATATATATTTAGATATGTATAATTTGTCTTTAGAAAAGAAATACATATCATCTAATTAATTATTTATAATATAAATATATATATTTATTAATATATTATAGTAAATATATATTATATTATAATATTAATATTAATTATTAGTATTATATATATAATATATATATATATAAATAATTATATTATATTAATATATATAGAGAGAGAGAGAGTTAAGAGATGAGAGATCAGAAAAAGATGAAGAAGAGAGAGAGAAGAGTAGAGAGGAGAGAGAAGAGCGAAAGAGATAGAGGGTAGAGAGTAAGAGAGGAGAGAGAGAGAGAGAGAAGAGTAGAGAGAGAGAGAGAGATTCTTGACATATAATAATTATAGCAGTAGAACACTTGAATACATTCACAGGAGTTTATGACAATGACCAGACGTAATAAATTTAAATGCTCATATCTTATTAAAAAAAATAAAAAAAAAATTAATACTTGTAAATAATTTTATAATATAACAGTCTTAATTCAGAAATAAAACTCCACATTTTTTTTTTTTTAAGTTAAAAAATTAAATAAAATAAAACTAAAGCGTTATTGTTTACAATGATTATTGATTATTATATATATATATAAATTAATTATTATATATATTAATAAAAATATTATAATATTAATATAATTACTATATTTATATATTTAAGTATTATATTAGTAAATGATATTTATGATTAATATATTAGTAATAATTATAATATAATTATAATGATATATATTAATATATATATTAATAGTATATATATATATTTAATATTAATATAACTATATAATATTATATTTGTCGAGATAAGGTAAATAGTTAATAATAGTCAATATTAAAAGAATTAAGAATTATATACTATATTATATATATGATATAAATATATTAATATTAATATTAATATATATATTATATTATATAATATTATATATATTATATATAATATATAGTAATAATATATATATATATATATAATATATATTAAGAATATATTATTAATATATATTATCTTAATCAATGATATTACATTGATCGGAATTCAAGGAGATTATCTGGTCATAATTTAGTTTTAATAGTCAAATGTTTTTCTATATTAGAATATAAAAAAAGATTAGTACACATAGTCTTTGTCCCAAAGTCGAAATATATATATAGTATATTAATATTATTATATATAATATATATATAATATATATATATATATATTAATATTAGTATATATATTATTATTAATTAAAATTACTAAACTTTAAATCAATATATTATAAATTTAAATATTTATTTTTTAATAGATTTTCATTATTATTTTATTTTAACATTAATTTTTGGGTGAAAAATATATATAAGTATATATATATATTAAATATATATATGTATAATAATATTATTAATATAATTAATTATTATATTATATAGTATATATATATATATATATATATATATATAATATACATTAATATATATAATAGTATATATATATTATATATATAATATATTAATATTATATAAATATATTATATTATATTATATATATTTAGTTATTTAATATAGTATATATATAATATATATATAAATAATATATATATATAATTAATTATAATATTATATAATACATAACATATAATAATTTCTTTAAATAAAAATTTATATAATAATAATTATATTATAAATATAGATATAATATATATAATATATATTAATATTAATAATAATTAATATATATAATTATATTATATTTATATTATATATTTAATATGATATATTATTAATTATATTAAGATATATTATTATATAATATATTATTATATACTATTATATTTAGTTAACTAATTAATTAATATATATAATACTATATTATATGATAATTATATTATATATATACTATATGATTATAATATATATAAATAATATATTAATACTATATATATATAATTTGACGAGTTGGTTAGACGTGTTTAATGGTTGTCTTTTAACCTGTTTAATAATATTTATATATTTAAGGATCTGGTCTATAAATTTTAATTAAAATATATGTAAGGTAAAGGGGTGGGGTAGAGATGTAGGAGATCCAGCTCCTTATCTGAACTCGCATTGTAGAATAATTAAAATAGTACGAATATAAGTTAAAAATAGATGATAGTGTAGATGATGAGTATAGGAGTGTTACGCGCCTGCATAAATCATTAGTTCGTATAATATGCTATAATCTGGATAAAGTAGTATTTATTTATTTATAAATATAGATAAAATTATAAACGGCCTTGTTTTGGAGTATTGTATGTGTGGGAAAGTAAAAGGTATAAAAATAGAAGAAAACATTAAGTAATATAATATATATATATAAAAAGATTGTTGTCATTAATGGAAAGGGTTGTAATTATACTAGTGAGTATGTTTATAGTATGAGTAATATTAAAGTGTAAAGTGGAGTTCGTATCCTGAGAATTGAGTAGATACTCATAGTGTCATAAACACTGAACTAATACGGTGAACTCTCAAGTTACACTCTCCAGTTCGAAAGTATTCAACACACAGAAAGAAAAGTATTCTTATAGAGTGAATATTGAATACGATAAAGTTCTCGTTAATTTTTTTTCCGAAAATGCAAATGAATGAAGAATATAGTGCAGCATTTAAACATATTATGACAGTAAGAGACTAAATTTAAAATTGTGTGACAGAAGAAAAGTTTATATGGAAATAATTGCGATTTATTGAATATTTAAGTGGTATTTTTTCAATAATTAAATAAGGTGACTACTAATTGTGATGTATAAACGAAATAAAGGAAGAAATGTGGGTATCTAATGGTCGGGTGTATAGAAATTGTTCATTTGTTACCAGTTTTATGGAGCTCTTAAGCTCATTTGTCTTTATGCTATAACAAATAAGAGAGATAAATTATTAGTAAGTTATTTAAATATATATATATATACATATTAATATTAATCATAAGGGTCTAAGTTATAGATGGCTAGTGTGTATCGTATATATTAGGTATATGCTTATTATAGAGAATCCCTAATCTAATATATATATTATCTTATAGGTATATATTATTTTTATATATTTTATTTTGGTTAGTGCTCAGGACGTTTGTATTCCTACAATAAGCGCAATGAAGGGTAGTGTAGTAAGAGTAGATTGGTGTATTATAGAGAGACGAGAGAGATGACGCGCAGAGAGAGAGAGACGAGAATAGTAAACGTTTACTTAGGATAGTTAGACACACACAGAATTTTGCAACTTGCACGTATCGTCCCCATTGGGGGGCGGTTGCTTACAATTAGGTTCGTTAGCGCTACTGAAATGGAGACACATGAGTATATTAATCACATAGGCATATATATGCTTCGTGGGTAGGTATTATAGTGCTTTATCTACGACTTTAGTAATTATATAGTATATATAATAAAAATTATATGCTGAGTTAGTGATGAGTTCACTATGCTAGCGCTTATGTATTAGTATGGGTGATGTATAGTATACGATACGCGTATAATATGTATATCGACGATATGAAGTACATAATATAGGTTTACTAAGGTTATAAAAGTTATAATATATACGTTAATTTATTATAAGTAGCGTTAACAACTGGGAAAAACTATCTTGCCTATAGAGCAGTGTATAGATTTATATATTACTTTTTATATTAGCGAGACTAAGAAGAAAGAGCATAGTTTAAACCTTCATATAATTAAAAAGGTAAATGTAAATACAGTACGAAATAAATAGCATGTTGTATGGCGTTGAAGATGAGTTTGAAATAGATTGCAAGTGATCATGTAGAGTAGTACTAACAGTAATGTAGTAGTATAGTGTTCTATAAGGACTTGGACTATTATTGAATGCCTGTGTTATCACTTAGTTGATCTATATAACGAAAGTTCAGATTATATAGAATTCTTATTCACTGAGTACATAAGATACCGAATAAATAATGACATGCCGTATGAAATTATCTGAATTGGGTATGATGTTTATAATAATATAGTATAGATAGTTAATATGTTAGTATAGTTAAGATGAACGGTAATGATTGTAGTATATATTTCAATATGAATAATCTCACTATAGTGCCCTTAATTATTCTATATTTTGAATTAGATTTATAGTGATTAAAAAAAAAGGGAACAGAGCAGATATAATTATTATTTAAAAGTTCACCAAAAAATATATGAGGTTACTTATTTTATATTGATATATAATATTTAATATATATATATTAGTATATAGTATTATAAATATAGTATAAATTTTATAATTTATATAATTAGTATATTATAGTATATAGTATATAAGAATGGATATAATATTATTATTAGGAATTAGCCTATTTATTATATATAATACTATAGTAGTAGTAGTAGTAAGCGATTACATAGGCTATAATTGATATTAGTCTATATATATTATATATATATATTATATATATATACATATATATATACTGTAATTATTAATATTTATATTTATTAAGTATTTGGTAATATGTTATTGAATAGTAACAGGATTTCATGGGTATCTTAAAATAGTGTAATATTATATATAATAATATACATAATATATATTAAGCTAAATATATTGATATTCTTTCAAATTAATTAAGAGAGTGTAGGCTGTTCAGTTAATTAATTAGAGATATATATATATATATATATATATTATAATAATAAAAGAATTAATTAAATGCAAATAGTATAACGTAATAAGGAAAAAAGGATGTTGATATCTTATAAATTTTAATATATAATTATATATATAGTAAATATATATTATTAATAATACGTTATATATATATATTATATGTATATATATATATATTAATAATATATATATATATATATAGTATATTATATATATTATATAGTATATATAAGCGTGGTGTAGTACCATTTAATTTATTTTATCAATAATATATAAAGTATATGTATTGTTTCGATATTTCAATTGTAAATGGTTTTGAGAAAACGTTCTGTTGCTCGTCCAAATTCTTTAAGATTACAAAGTAAAAAAAAAAGTCATTACACCATTTTTCAATGCACATTTTCTTTTGTTAATATTTCTATTGAAATTTCATTAAAAATACTTCAATTAATAAATACATAAATATTAGTAATGAAATAAACGATAATCCAGTCGTAAGGGACAAATTGTGTAAAGTGACACATTATATGTACCTGTATTTGAACGAGAGAGCAGTACCGTTTCGTCATATTTCACGCAATGCGTCGTTTTAAAATATCAAATAATAAAGGTGTGAATTTTCGGGCGCTTTTATATAAATAAGTATTAGTAAATCATTGTGTAATTGGTCAACCTAATTAATATAGTATTCATAATTTAGCCAATCTTATATAATAGGTGATCAAAGGAAATAAATCTGTTTAAGATGTTCGTCAAAAATGAAGACTATGTAGTTTTGAAGACAAAATTGGTGTCATGGATTGATGTCCAAGTTTCGTAAGATATTTGAAAGACCGATAAATTTGGATGCGTAGATTTAATTACTTCATCGGGGAATATAATCATTGGTACTATAAATCGTGATGTAAATAGGCATAGTGTGCATAAATATTTATTTGTTTGCGGTCTGATCACTGAATAATAAAAGAGGTAAGCCCAATATGTTTTATGTAATAAAAACTGTTTTAATCGTCTTTATACTTTTTCCATGCACATAATGATTACATAAACGCTCTCCCGCCGCATTCCGTCCCACAGTAATATTACACATGATCGCCTGTCCCTATTTATTTTGACTCATCTACAATTCGGATCTCGATTTGTCTCAAGGAAATTATGGTCACTCCTAAGTAATTTAGAAATATATGCACTATTTAGAGTTTTGCATTACATCAATGAGGGGAAAACTAAGTAATAAAAGAAATTGAAGCTAGTCCAAATGGTCGACAAGAAAATGATCGACAGGTCAAATGGTCGACCTTTGTAAAGAACAAAAAAATCAAGGATTATACTTAGTGAAAGATATTCTTTAACGCATCAACAAGTTCTGTTTCTGACTCTGTACCTAACCTACTAACCTAACCTAACCTTAACACTAACATTTATAAATATAATAGACCTAATTCACTAAACTAACCTAACTACCTAACCTAACCTAACGCTGAAGGCGGCTGTTACTGGAAATTTTTTGATATTCGTGTCGCTATGTTCCTACAAAATGGTTCCATAAATATGAAACGTCGAATGATCAGAGTAACAAGTTCGGATATATGAGAATCCAATCGTGGATAAGAAGCATTAGAAATATATAAAGAGGAAAAAAATATATATCGAAATTATTATTTATTATATTATTATTATTATGTATTTATTATTTATATTATAAGATTATTATTATTATTATTATTATTATTATTATTATTATTCATTTAATTAATTTATTATTATTATTATTAATGATGATTTTATTATCACTATTAGTAATTATCATTATTTTTTTATTTTTTTGAAAGAAATCAGTATCTTATCTCTTTATCTCTTTCTCTCTTTCTACTCTCTCTCGTCTCGTTATCCTTACTCTACTCTCTTCTCCTCTCCGATCTCTCTTCTCTCATCTCCATCTTTATCTTTCTCTCTTACTCCATCGTCTGCTCTCTTTCGTATTGTATGTATAAGTAGAGCAAGAATTTAGTTTTCAGAAAGAGAAAGGTAATATAAAAATTGCTCTTATCAAAGCTTTATCAAATCTTATTAATTTATGTTATTGTCCTGCACGGTTATTACAACTCTTAAAGCAGTTTACGTATTTTATATAATTCTACAATTATAACTCTTTATAATAAGATGATGTGCTAAATCTGTTCAATATGCATATTGAATATATACTATATATATATATTATATATGATGTGTTTGTCTAGATAAGCCGATTTTAGATAGATAGATAGATAGATAGATATATAGATAGATAGATAGATAGATAGAGTAGATAGATAATTTATAGATAGATTAGATAGATAGATAAAGATAGGTTTAGATATTATATATAATATTTAATTAATATATATTATTATATATTAGATATAAAAGTACATATATTAAAACTCATATGATATAAATAGAGTCGTTTAGGGAATACTAAATGTAAAGTTGTATACTAGTGTTTTGTTGGTGTGTATTAGTGTGTTGCGATGCGAGAAAGGGTCTTAGTCCTAGCATTGCCATATTTAATGTATCATTCAAAAGTTAGGATATATAAGCGTGTTAATTACGAAATGTTATGGCATTTATTAATGGCAGGTGGGCGAGCCCAATTCAAATTTCCTCTTCTTTCTTGTACTCTTTTCCCCCTGTAGCACGCTTTTGAACAGAGCTGAAGATATTAATACATGGGGCGTAGGGTGGAGAATGGGTGGTTATGGATAAGCTTAGGGGGTCTTAATTCCACCGCCAAAATTTTCCAGGAATCTTATTATAATTTCATTTTTAAAAACAAAGTTTTCAAAGTCAATATAGGGGAAAATGTTTGAGTGAATAATTTTTTTTTCAAAAAGAACCAAGTTCATTAATATATGATAATATATATAATATAATATAGTGAAAATATTAATAATATATATATAAGTATAACATAAATATTATATTAAGTATATATATATAGTATATATACATATTATATTGAATACTTTAATATATTTAAGATTATATATATATATATATATATTTAATATAATATTAATTATAAAATTTATAAATATGTATATATCTATTGATATATGATATATATATTTATATATATATATATATATATATATTAATTCTATATTATCTATGTAATATATATATCTATATATTAATAAATATAAAAAGAATTAAATGCTTAAAAATAAGAAATAAACTATAATTATAAGACTCCTATATAAAGATATATATTTATTTTATGAGGATAAATGATAACTATTAGTATTGCATGGTCGAGTTGAAGCTGAAGGGAAAGCGAAATAACTTCGTCATTTAATAATTCTGAATTCTACAAATGACTTAATTTTCTCTTACTCTCGTGTAGTGGGTCAGAGCTGTTAATGATTAACAGTTGTAATGGGATTAATAATATAGTTATATGGATATATATATGAGGGGTAAATATATACAAAAAAAATTTTTTATAGTACTATATATTAACTGAGAGTATATAAAGATATAATACAGAGTCATAGTGAAGTTATATCTCATATGTAATAATATAATATTCAAGTATGATATAAACTAATAAAAAAAATTATAAGACCTACAGGATATTATATATTAAAATATATATACGTAATATGATATTACTAGTAGGAATTTCAAAATGTATGATTATTTTATATTTTTATTTGGTCGATTTATAATATAACCAACTAAAAAGTATGTTTATAAGGTAAACAAAAATACATTTGTAATGGAAAAACTTAATAATAATCATCTAATTAACATTATTATGTTTCTTGAATAGTACTAACATAATAGAAGAATTTCTTCGAGATAGTTCGTAATCTCAGATGCTGATGCTTTTATCTTCAAAATTTAATTTGAATTATTTAAAATGGATTTATATATATAATAAACTGTAAGTAATATATAAATTATTAATATAATATTATATTAATTAACAATAATAATATAATAATTGAGAGGAAATTTTTTGTGCAAAAAATATTATTGAATAAAATATGAATATAGTTTCCCAAAGTGACGATTTTTTTTCCCCTCATTAATAGAGCTTTTTGCACATTTTTTATAGTGACGTAGGATACTATTTGGGGGCTATGGCCAGTTATAGTAATAGATGGATTTCACGTTCGGGACGGAGACCTACAAAGGATAGGGTTTTTATTAAACCTATATAGAGAAGAAACCTTAGGCTGGGGGAGTATTCAAAAATCTGAGGGGATATTTACCAAAAGCCGAGATGAAGAAGACAGTGGGGAATGGTTCAAGATACATCAGTGAAGAATTGGTAAGCTATTCAAAAACTCAGGCAGATGTTTTGGTAGTTAGGGTGATTAAAAATAACTTTAATGGGCGTTTTCAAACATAACGCTAATTTTTGTTCACTTTTTGTGAGTCACATTTAGATTTCTGTTTTTCTTATATTTTTATATAATTATCTCCTATCGTCTCCCTTTTCATTATTACTCTCTTTCACTACCATTCCATTTTCTAGTATTTTTCCTATTCCAATTTACTGTCATTCGGTTGCTACTAATAAATGTGTCCTTTTAAGGATAATACGTCTATTTTAATTATCATAACAATTAATGAATAAAATAAGTCCAGAAATCATTTTGAAAAACCCATGAGAACAAAATCAATATTGTTTCTTTTACGTGGTCTAATTAAGGATTGTAATACAGACTTTTATATATTATGACCGACGCGACTTTAATATCCATCTTGTTGTACTTATACTATCCGATATTAACATCGGTACAAATTTGGCATATTTTTTTTTCATTTTAGAGCTTCTGTGTTGATTCAAGCATAGGATTTCTGATGTATGCTTGAAAGAGCTAATAATTTCATTATCTGAATGTAGATATGTGCTAAAGTCATTAATATCGAAGACTTTCCTAATTTTATTATTTTCTATCCTTGTGTATGCCAAAATAACTTCAGATTTACATGATGCGCAAATATTGAAAGTTCATTACTTCCAAATTCGTACATTAAAATTATTGGGATTGTATCCATTCTTATGCAATCCTGGTGTACAAGATGGATCTTTACTTGTTTATAGTGGTATTTCTCTTCTTTATGTAGTCGAGTTAGTTGTAATTGTCAAAATTAGGCAATTGTATTTGTACTATTTAAAAAAAATTTACTTTCTATTACTATTAACTACTTGAAAAACATCGAGAGATTGTTGACTTCGTAAGAGTACAAATAGTATTGGGTTGAATTGACTTCTTTAAAATTGAGGTAGCGAAACTTGACTCATAAAATAATTCAAAACTAGTAAAAATTATCATAACTCTGATGATATTCATAAACTCTTATATATTGCACCACATAATAAAGTACGACAGCTAAGATGGTTACTAAATACTTTTTGTGACATTATTTATCTAGTATATTTTTGAATATATGTATGTTAATTATTGAAATCAATTCCTTAGCTATAGTACTGAACTTGAAGGATTTTCATTTAATTTAGTTAATTTCAATTTCGTACTTAGTTTTCGTAGAAGTAAAACGCAGTGGCATTCGTCGTATGTTCACTCGTTGCTTTTTATCTTTTTCTCACTAAGTTTTTCTGAATGTCTCTTTCTCATCCTAATTTTATACATTTATATTTCTCCTTACTCAAACTTCGCTATTCTTTCATTAATTTCTTTCATTTTTTGTTTATTTATATGTTCTTTGAGATTTGAATAGTTGGATTCATATTGGCTAAATTAGTTAATATCAATACACTTATGATTGGTATCATTGTGCAAGTTACAAAGGATTTTTCGCACTATTATGTCTATTCGAATTTAGTTGATTCATATGAGGTAGTATTTCGTTTAACGTCGGAAAATTTTTCAAATGAGGAAAATAAAGCGATTTAACAGGATTTAATTATTCTCGCAATACTATCTGCAAACGCCTCAAACAATTATCTGAGTAAATTATTCAACCTTACTTGTGTCCTTTTAAATCGTTTTTTTTTTTTTGTAATTAACTATAACAATTTCAAATATGTTGCAACTTTATTAGGAATGATGAGCCTAGTGATTATAATCTTGAATTTAGGAAGAAAAATTGGTGGAGGGGTGGAAAAAGTAAGGTTATTGACCTGAATAGGGATTAACTTCTTCCATATAAAACTTCCCAACAATGCATATGAGTTGCAGTTGAGTTTGCAGATTTTGGACATTTTTAGCACTATATAATTATTGAAATCTTGATTGAATTACCTGTGACTAGTGCATGCATCAGACGTCACTTTAGGTTTTATTTAAATCATATTTTGAGTATCTATTTTACGTGATTTATTTATTTAATTTTTTTTTTTTTTAAGTTTTTCGAAAACAGTTGTGCTTCTTATTCCTGAGATAATTTGTAGAAACTTTTTAATTTATACATTGCAATAATCAGTGTGGTACTTTTCCAAGAATTATTTTATTATGCACGCGTTTAGTATACGTATGGCTTTTTGGTTACAATTCGGAATAATGGAAATAATTCATATGAGACTATTAATTATTTAAGGGAAGGTTTGCGATTTTTCCATAGGCAAGTTTTAGGAAATACGTGGTTCCAAGAGTAAAAAACTTTGAATTTTAATTATGCTTAATTTTTCATTCGGATTTGCAATCAAATAAAAAGCAAGATGCAGGCTTTCCCGAGCTCTAAGACATTGATTATTTCTATGTTATTTATCCGTGTATGTTAAGTTTGTTATTGTACTATTCTACTATTAAAAAAAATGTATACTTCGCATGCAAAAATGGTATTTATTTGCCAAATACTTTTGTCGAATGGACTTGAACACGTTAAAATATGTATAGATGGGTTCTAATTCTCTAAAAAAAATTAATCATTAAGTCCTAATTGTTTGAGTATTGATTTTGTAATATCGTTGCTACCATTATTAAAAACACCAACAATTCTTCAATTATATCATAAGTTGAAAAATTGATTTGTCATTTAGGTTTTTGGGCGAATGAAGTTTTTTTTTTATCCGCTAAATTATCGATTAAATTATAGGAAATTATTCAAATAAGGCTTGCAAAACTTTTTTTACATAAATTTTAATTATTATCGAAGCAGTTTTGCCACTCGTTGTGAAATTATGGTATTTATCTTCCTGATTTCTCTTATTCACATTAAATTATCTGTCGCTTTTGATAAGATTCTTGTAAATTAAAATTTTGCTTACTTTATGCTTCTTTCTCTCATTCCAGTATTCTTACCGACTTTACGCAATTGCGTTTACCTTCTACTTAAAAAATTAAACTCTTCGAACCAAATTTATGCTCTTATTCGCACTTAGGTTCATATTTCCGGAGGTAAAGCTGTTTCGTTTCTGCTTTCCACTTCGAATTTCCACCTGTTGAAAGGTGAGTTCATGTCAAACTGTGTCAATAAAGAGGGACAAGAGACCCCCGGTATACCCAATTGCAATACCCTAAGCTATTGTTTTTTTTTCTTATATCTTCAAGTTTATTCTTTAAAGGTTATTCGCCTCTATCCTTAAATTAGATAGGATGATATTGTGTTCTTATTATTTCTATCTAATACTTACCATCACTTTACCTTTAATCTTCATAGATCTTACTATACTTAAAGTTTTTATCTGAATTCTGTACTTAGCATACTTTTGTGTGGAATTAGGTACTCTTTTAGGTTGGTAGATCTTTCCCTTCTTTCGGACTCTCGAATCTTTGTCCTCGGATGTCGATCTATTACTGATGTCGCTACACATTATCCAAGTACCTGTATAGAGTCTGGCGCATGGCTCTTTATTGATCTAAAAATCTCACCTTCTATTCCAGTATTTACCATTTTCTCGTGATTTTCCTCAAACGTTCGTTTTTCTACAACAGGTAATTATTAGACACTCACTGTTCAATATATTATATAATATCAAATAAATCTGATTAATATGGTGATCCCTCTTGGTTCTGTTACTGTTCAATTTTGTATATGAACATTATTCCATCTTAACAATTGTTCTAACAAATCACTCTTAAAACTTCAACTGATTACCACCATTCGTTTACATCTTTTCAACTTATCTTGATATTTTTTAATGGGGCAGATATAAAACATAATAGTCTTGTATTCATTGAATCAAAAAGGCATCTTTAAGCATCTTCCATAACTGCTTACATATTTCCTCAACAACTATAGTTTCTAAAAATCGAAACAGCTCCAGCTTATCATAACATTTCCATTATTATATTATGGATTGCATTTACCATATTGGTCTTATTAATCATTATTTGGGTGGATTCAATTGTTTGTAACTCTCACTAATCAAAGTTTCTAAGTTAATGAATAAGTACATATTCAATCGCAATGACTACTTAACTCGCTTTGAGGAGTATCTTATAATGTGACTCCTCAAATATAGCATGCAGTCTTGCTCTTGCTCTATCACCAGTTGCTCTGACCAGACTTTAAACTAGTTTTCTAATGGCTCACTCTTACATTTTAACTGATAACCCACTGGGTATCGTCTGGATATACATTTTTATCTCCTAAGCTCCATATTCCTATGACTTAACAACATGTATCAAAAAAGTTGTTTATCATTCATTGCACAAACGCTCTTTGTTGTCAACTTATTTAGAACTGAGATTAACCTAAAAGTCTGGTGATTTCCACGTAAATTCTTACCGTGTTTCACCATAGGATAATATATATGATAATTATAGATAGTATTATTAATTATATATTATTATATATATAATATAATATATAATATATATTATTTATAATAATATAATATATAAATATATATATATATATTTAATATTATAATATTATATAAAAAATATATTTATATATTAATAATATATAAGTAATATATAATTATACTTTATAATTAATATATTAGTATATACTATAATATATATTATAATATATATTATTTTAATATATATATTTATTAAATATATATATATTATATAATTTACTTATACATTAATATTATATATTTACTATTATATTTATATATATTAGTTCTGATCTGAGACATATATATATATTAGTTAATTAGATATATTATTATATATATTACGAGATATATATACATATAATATATAATATATTATAATATATATATATATTATATATATTAATTCATTAAATATTATAATATATCTTAAATATATATATAGTATTAATGAGATTAAGTACTATGTAGCTTATTTTATAAAGCATTTCTGATTATGTATCCCTTTGTTCTCGAGACAGGATGTAGTTTTAATTTAAGAGGATGAAGAAGTTCGAGTACAACGATGAAACATGTGTTTGTCGTCTTAAGTGAAACTTATTGAGTTCTAGTTAAAAAGGGGTGAAACATATGTAATTATTTCAGTGCGATTAAAGTAGGGTGCCATAATAATAATTATCGGAATAAGATCTGTGGTTGGCTATCTATGTGCGATTTATGTTCGAGTCGAGGCTCTGTGAATGCTGAAAGGGAATTTGATGATTCGAGAGGTAAGATCTTTATCCCTTATGCTCTACTATTATTATCTATATAATAATACTTAAAATATAATTAAGTCATATATAATATATATAGATATATATTATATAATATATATATATATATATAATAATATTATTATATATATATATATATATAATATACTATATATATCATATAATCATTAAAATTATATGATGGTGAATATTTTAGTGATATATTTAATATATTGATTAGTTGAATTTATATTTAATCAATGAGAAAGGTTGACTTCTTTGGAAATCGGAATCCTATGTTATAGGAAAAATGCCGAAAAGTGCACCCGAAATCCTGAAACCAGTCATAGAGAATTAATTTAATGACAATCCACAGATCAGGCCCACGTAATTGAATATTTAACTACACTTTTAGCCATTATTAAATAAATATCCGATTTCACAATATGTAAATCTATATTTAACAACTTGAATTTATAATTAAACATCGGATAAAATGCAATAATATAACAAAAAGAGAAACTACAGACATAAAATATAAAATAGTACAAAATATAAAAAAAATATATAATTAGAAAATATATAAAGTATACATAATAATAATAATAATAATTAAATAATAATAATAATAATAATATAATAAAATAATAATAATAATAATAATTATAATAATAATAATAATAATATAATATTAATATATAAATAATAAGATAATAATAAATAAATGAATAATTATAAATTAAATGAAAAAATTAAATACATAGTTAGCAAAAAATGCAAACTATTTACATGTCTATATGTAAATAATGAGATACGTAAAGAATGCTAGTTGAAGGCAATACATGTGTAAATGAGAGTAAATATTCACAAAAGGGAATCAGGTTACAAAATAACCGTATAAGTTGAATAACATGCACAATGAAAAAATAAAGATGATCAAATATAATATAACAAAATACTATTAATAAAATAAAAATTGTATAAAAAAGGACCCAACCGACACTTATCCAATTACACACGTAGAAGTGAAACAAGATATACGCGATGGATGCAGCAGATAATTTGAACTGGGTAATATGGGTGGTTGTGTTGTATGGATTTAATATAGACTGTATAACTATAATTTTAGGACTGTGTGAAGTTGAGTAAAGACTTGAATGATGATATTTTAAGAGGATGACACTCGGAAACGTGTAAATAATTTATGAACACAGATTTTCGATGATGAACCGGCCTCTCTTAATGGAACTTTAAAGGGTTTCAAAACTGAGAAGTTATCGTCTAGGGTGGTGTGATCATGTTGGAACGCTTGATCCCCGGATTGGTGGACGTTTCCGGATGTGGTGATATGGGCAGAACGTGTTCCTAAATGAGTCACCCTATGCTTCGAGTATCTGAATCATTATTTGAAAGGGAATGTTTTTCACCCTGTTTTAGCTGATGAATTAACAGTCTGGTCAATCACTGGTATATTATATGATGATTAGGGTAATCACGGGCAATTTGGGAATACGTTTCATTTATAGTGTGAAAATTTACGATGCACACACTGAAGGGGATTTGCGAAATGAGTTTTAGTATTCAATATGTGGGTGGACTGAAATTTTAAGGATTTTCCATAATGATCTATGGTTAGTACGTTCAGTTAAGTTTTGGGGTCTAATCAAAATTAATTATTATTAATTATAATTATTATTATTATTATTATATTATATTATTATATTATTGATTATTAATTATATGTAATATTATTATATTATTATTATTATTATTATTATATTATTATTGATTAATTATTATATTATTATATTATTATTTATTATTTATTATTGTTATTAATTATTATTATTATTAGTTTTTTTTTTTTTATTATTATTATTATTTTTTTATTATTTATATATCTAGTATTATTATTAATTATTATATTATTTTCATTATTATAATATTATTATTATTGTTATTATTAATTATTATTATATATGTATTATTATTATTATTATTATGTATTTATATTATCATTATATATTTAATTTAATATCTTATTATTATTAATTTATTATTATTATTATTTTAATTAGTTTAATTTTATATTAAATTATTTTAATTAATTATTATTTATTATTTATTATTAGTTATTATTATTATTAATAATTATTTTATTATTATAATTTAATACTTTTGATTTTTTTATATTATTATTTTTTTATTATTTTTTTATTATATATTTTTTTATATCTTTATTATTTTTTTATTTCTCATTTTTGAATATTAATATTATACACAATCCATCATTGTTTAACTTTTAATATTTTATTTTTAATTTAGTTTAGCTGAAGAGGGTTATTAAATAATCCGATAAACGTCTATATTAGATATAAATGTTTAGAAGTTTGGCGTACTGTCTTGTTGCGGACAATTAGAATATTAACACTACTGGGGTTTGTAGCAGTATTCTGCTTGTCTTATACATCAATCATTCTCAGTAAACACAATAGAACCGAATTCAGAACAAATGCATCCAATATCTTTTCATTGAACACAAAGCAACCACACTACTACAACGACACACACACACGACCACACACTCGTTCGGTTGTCAGCGACATCAAATACACACAGTCAAATTACGTTTGTTGGCCGACACACCACACACGACCACGAATAAGATAATATTTAATAAATTATATATAGCATCTAGGGGCGGGAATTTTTTTATATTTTTGGTGACCTGACCTGACCTGACTTAACCTGAACCTGACGTGACCTGACCTGACCTAACCTAATCATTATGTAATTTGTTTTTTTAAATTTTTATTTTAATTTTTATTTTTTATAAATTTAAGTTTGCTAAAATGATCTTCAGCGACGGATCAATTACAAATTCCATGGCGGTAAGATGATCGTAACATGAGCCTATACATGTTATTTAACTAATAATAAGGTGTAATTGATTAATATAAATAATATTCTTTTTGTTTCTGGCGAAATGCCGCGATTTAAATCGTATTCCAGTTTTTAAGCAATACGAGTTTTATAGATACACCACCTTATCTATGAACTTGGCCATAATATATATATATATAAATATATATATAATATAATATTATAATATATATAAAATAATATATAAAATATATATAAATATATATATATAAAATATATATTATATATATATATTTCAATATATTTAAATATATAATATAATATATAATATATCATGCAGCCTTAAAGAGCCACAACCCATACATAAAAACACGAATAGCTACAGGAAAAGAAAACATTGTTGGAATCCGTAAAATTATGCGAAGACTGTAAAAAAAAATTCCACTTCTCAAAAACTAAATGCTAGCCGGAAAAAAAATACATTTTGGAATCCTTGTAAAATAGTGTTAGTAAATTAAAAATAAAAAATAAATCTTGGCTATTTTTTTTTTAGCTGACATAGTGTATAAATATATATATAATAATATAATATATATATAATATTATATATTATATAATTATAATAAATATATATATATATAATATTAATACTTATTGTAAAGTGAATACACGGAATGTAGGGCTCGAGCGAAGGGAGACATTAGGAGGGACTTTCCATATCCCGAGGGAGGGCGTAGAACCCCGGACATCCAAGATACCAAAGAGCGGGGGTTCCGTGAGACACTCCCCGGAGGGGGAATTGTCCTACCGCGCCGTATTCCCGAAGGCGCGAGAGACCGACTCTGCCATGGTGCGGATCCTGGGATCTATTAAAAAACAACAACAAAATTAATAGAAAGATTTATTTTAACGATAACCATAAAAGTCTCGTAAAAGGTCTTTCTAATAATATTACTAAATTATGAACAATAATTTTTTTTTTTACACATTTTCTTAATAAAATTTACCAGATCCATAAAATGTATTCCTTACACGGAATGTGCTAGTTGTATTTTTGATATTTTTTTCGCACTGAAATCAGCATTCCATCAATGTATTCCTTTCCCGTAGCTGTTGTAGTTTTTGAGAATTTTTTGTGTTGCTTTCTAGAGGCTGACCATATATAATACATATATATATAATATTATTAAGATATATATACTAATATATAGTATATATATATATATATAATTATATAGTATATATATATATATATATATATATATAAATAATATATATTATATTATGGCAATCTTGGTGAAAAACATAATAATAATGAAAAATATGATACTATATAATTATAATATAATATATATATATATATAATATATATATATATATATATATATATTATAATATATATATATATATGATATATATAATATATATTATATATATATAATATATAGTATGGAACAATTGTAGAAACTGTAACGTGAGACCGATACCTAACTTATAACCTTAACTAACTAACTAACCTAACCTAACTAACCTAAACTAATGTTTCATTATTATACCAGTTGGTGATCAGAAAACCAGGAGTTTGAAGACAATCCAGCCTTGGTGAGATGTGACTATATCTCACTATTATCAGTACAGTTTGTACGATTTCTCCTATATTATATATATAGTTATACAATATATATATAATATATTCATTATATATATAAATATATAATTATATATATAATAATTATATATATAGTATTATATTATACTATAATAATATATATATATATTAATAAAATAAATATATATAATAATATATAAAAAATAATATAATAATATATAGTAGTAGTATACACAGACGGCTGTCTATCTAACCACAAACCACAAAACTGATAACAGAGCGTAGAACAGAGAGACTCAAAGGATTCCGGCCGAGGCTAAAGTCACATTTCCTATATGCCATAGCTATATCCTATAGGATTAAGGCTATGTTAGGGAATAGGCTATCGTAATGAAAGGCCTAATATCTAAGCTTCTACGCACGTGCCGACCTATATGCTAGAACGCACCGTCCTATGTCTAACCCAGGTTATTGGTACGGGGAAACTGTTGGGTCACATAGAAGGTGCTAGGACTTCTTCTATGATTGATTACCCTACCCCCCTTTCTAGCCTTTCTGCATACACATATCCACTCATTGAATACACCGGTATAGTGCCCTAGCCCTAGGTTATAGGGTACGGGGGGAGTCGGATGGTTTTATTAGATAGGTGCTAGAGGCTTCCTCTATGAGTTTTACCCCCCCTTTTCTAGTCCTTTCTAGCATGACATGTTCCTACCCATCGATACACCCCGTAATATGCCTACCATAGGTATAAGGTACGGGGAGTCGATTGTTGTATATTAAGGTGCCAGGTTGGTTCCTTCTATGAGTTAAGTATCCCCACTCCCCTCTAACCTCTAGGCATATAATCGGAATTGCCTGAATATCCAAATTTGTATTCGATAGTACTATTCGACACTGTCTGATCGATTCCTTGGTTACAACGAATCGTATCCACCCTAAAAGATATTGTTTAGAATATTACCCTACCCCTCCTTTTCTAACATGATTCTTGAGCTATGAAGCGAGTTTAGCTGGTAGTATTTTTTGAGGTATACGAGTCGATGCCTGCATTGCCCGATCATGTACGTTCAGCCGTTGACGGTTTTAGAACGCAAACCAACATCGTTTTTCGTAGATGGCGTACCTCTCAAAACTATCATGACGGGTGTATTAACAGGGGTAAATCTCAAAATAAGATTCTCCGTATTACTATCTATCCCGAACGCCATAGCCCCAAGCCCACCGGGGTCATTATGGGGCAAGAAGAATGAGACAAAATGACAAATTTACAAAAGAGGTGTAGAGTCATCGTATTCTAAAACTGTATGTCTTCTTATATCTTCAACATGTGCATCAATGTTCAAGCAAGCTTACTCAAAGGGATTGGGGGCCCCACCCTAAATTTAAAAATGGACTTGAAAGCTGAAAAAATAGCTGATGTATATAAAGAAAAATGAAGAGAGGAAATGGCATGTAAAATTGGCGAACCATAGACCGGAGCCGGAGGCCGGACTGTGGTGCGGTGCCCGAAATGAATTCAGCTCACCACATATGAGACAAATAGGTCCAACATATATGTCAATGTGTAGAATTCATTTCTTGATGTTTCAGTTGGCATAACTGAATCTCTAGTTCATAGCAGACTATGTCCTATACATCTTAGAACACACTCCCCTGATAAATGCTACCTCTATGTTATAAGTACGTAGAACTCTATTGGTATATATTAGAGGGTTAGATGCTTCTCACCATTAGTACCAACCCTTTTCTAGCACTTCTTAGCGAATGACATGTCCTATTGACATGTCCTACGTCATAGATTACACCTAATATTAGTGTCTACTATGTTTTGAGTATGAGGATTCGATGGCGGTAATTAGAATTTTGCTAGGAGGTGTCCTTCCTTCTACGGTTACCCCTTTAGTCGTAGCCCCCTTTTTTAGTTTTGGCCTTGAATATCTTCGTCTGGCTTGAATTTCGGCCTGATAACGTATCAAGCTTGAAATTGGACCTTTCATAAAATCGTGAGGATTTAAGTGATATTAATCGAGCACATGTAGGTATGACGTAGTACACTGGTCTTAAGGGAACTGTCCCTAAAGAGGAGTATATCTGCCCTAACTTAAAGTCCCTGAATGTAACTATCCTAACCTTCACACTACACCTACACACACACAACACACAAACAGCACCACCCAAACCTAACATACCACACTCACACACACACACCACACACGTAGCACATATACACACACGCAACCCGATTAGCTGATATACAACACACTAAGCTCTAACATCATAACTACAAACACACTTACATGCACACACACAACACACACACATATAAACACACTTATACCCACATACACACACCCATAGACACTAACCACCTATAGACACTGTACACCACCTTAACACTAACTCACCCATCAGACACTTACCATACACTCAACACAACACACACACACACACACACACAAACACACACACACATCATATTAGCCTCAACTTTGATGCTCAGCTTTGATCTCATTTGATGGCTTAGCTTTGATGTCACATTTGTTGATGCTCAGCTTTGATGACTCATTCTTTGTGCTCAGTTGATACTCACTGTACAGGAAAAAAAGGAGAAAGAGGAGTAAGAAGAAAAGAAGAAGAAGAAGAAGAAGAAGAAGAGAAGAAGAAGAAGAAGAGAAGAAGAAGAAGAAAAAAGAAGTCCATATGACGGAGCATAAGCGAGCCGGAGCCGGAGTTTGTGGTGGCGGAGTCAGACTGGAATTCTGGCTCTATTTATAGTTCAATTTAGAGGTTAATATATATATATAAATATATATAATATATATAATATATATATATATAATTATATAATTATAAATATATTAATTATAAATATATATATATATATATATATATATATAATATATATTAATATATATATATTTAATAATGTTTCAAAGACATCACAGAACTCTTCCTCTTTAGGTTCCCAAAAATAGTTGAGTACCCCCTGTTGAGTGATCCTCATCTGGAAAAAAGAAATTACAGAGTACAGGGCAAGAAAAAGATAAGGAAGAGAATGAATTTTCGTAAATAGGAACAAATTACTTGCATTGAGTTACGGTACGGCACCGGTCAGGCGTTCGGTGCGGGCCAGAATAGTAAATATTGCTTGTCACACTATAATAGTGTGTTTATATACGTTTTTTAGTGATGTAATATAATAACATAGTTTGCATTACACTCAAAAAGATGTTAGGACCCCTATTGAATGGACGAACCCCAAAATATGGGTTTACCCTTTTAAAGTCATGAAATGTAAAAAAGGATATTAGAGTATAATAATACATAACTTACCTCTATCAACAGCCCATTGCATAAATAATAACAGCAGCCCTAGTTTAACAGGGAATACTTATAAAAGACTTAACAACAGAGAACTTAAGTGTTCTCTCTTACCCATACACTATGTATTACAGTAGTGTAACAACTGAGAATCAAACTAAAACTTTGCACCCGACTTGTTATAATGAAATATCATCGCAATTAAAGGTAATGTGTAATGTGATCAGTGTAAGTGTGTATGTTAGGTTTACGTTAGAGGCGTATTACACATAGTCTTACATTTTTATTTCAACTGAGGTATTTTATTTATAAAAAGCTGTTCATACCAAAGTTAAAGTTAATCTCGCCCCATTTTCAGCCAAAGATAAAGTTAAAAAGTTAAAGTTAAATTTTCATGTCGAAGAATAAGATTTATATTTTATGTATTAAACTACCAAATGTTTTTTTGAAAACATTGTCTTTTGATGAAAACATTTTTGGTTTTTTCGAAAAAACATTTTCTTGATGAAAAACAGTTTTATTTTTTGAAAAACATTTTAAAAAACATTGTTTTCCTAGAAAAGTTGTTAAATTTCCAACGAAAACATTATTTAGGAACATAAAGGCCATAAGCATAAAAACTAACAAACAGCCTCCAGGCCCCCCCCAACCTCGCGCCCACTCATGTTTACTGCTTACGCTTACCATACATACTATATAAAATATATCACACCTATTTCCTTTCATCAACACATTGTAATTCACATACCCTTTTCCTAAACTTTTAAAATTTACATGACTAAATAATAATATTTAATTGTAATAATAATAAACTCGTGTAACTTATAAATATATAGATATATTATATATATTAATATAATATATAATATAAATATAATATATTATATAGAAATATATAAATATATATAAAATATATAATACTATATAAATTATATATAATAGTATATAAGAATATATAAACATATAACATTAACAAATTCCATACTTAACAACAGTAAAGTAACTAACATAAGCAACAAAAACGTAACATTTACACATTTTCAACATCATGTCTTAACATATATGTAATTTAACATTAACATGTAATTATTTAAACAAAGATTTAGTCGATCCTATACCCAAAGGATAAAATATTTTAACATACACATCACACACACACAAACACATCCACACACACACACACCTACACACACACTACACACACACACACACACACTACACAAGAATAAATTTGGCAACGTAACAAGTTTCAGTCTTAATCAAGCTACATACGACACCTAATACAAGAATATAATGACAACGGCAAACCTTACAACTGTTAAGCACTGGAATAAACACTAAACATAAACAAAATTTCATAACTTAACAGCAAGAAAGTAACTAACGTTGCAATACAAGAACGTGTAACCTATTCACTTTTTCATGCATGTCTTTAAAAACATATCAATGTTAATTACATTAACATAAGTAATATTACAAAGATTAATCGTATCCTAACTAACTATGCATGAACTAAGAATAATGCCAGCAGAACACAATAGCCACACAAAACACACAACAACACACCACACACACAGCACACAACACAACACAACCACATACACACCACACACACACACACACAGCACACACACACACAACACACACACACGAATCTATGTAAGAACAATTGTTTACATAATAAGCCAACAGTCACACCTTAAACTAAGAAGTAAATATAGACAACACAATAATTAACATATCCTATACACGAATAAACTGTACATTAGCAAAGTTCCATACTACATCAACTAAAGGCTAACATTACATAACATAAACAGACCTATCTACCTTTTCCAAGCATATCTGGACATATCAATGTATCTTACATAACTATGTATTCATTAACAAAGGATTATCATAACCCTGCAACACAAGTCTAAGAGATAAGGATATTTCAACCAATCACGAAAAGGTATATGATATTTCAGCCCATCACAGAGTGGGCAAAATATAGATGACGGAATATGTCCTACGTGGACAATAGCACCAAAGTCTACAAACTATAATAATATGTTAATATAATATAAAGATATATATAAATATATATAATATATATATAATATTATAATAAATAATATATATTATATTATATATAATATGATTACTATAAATACAATTATATGGTAAACATATACATAGGATACGCCCCCCTTATGTAAAATAAAAGAAATCCAAAAAATAGCATACAAATAAAATTATAAAAGAATACATCTCACGGAGAGATACCGGCCGGTTCACCCTGCTAGATGAATGAACCCCCATTGGGTATCACTCGAAGGGGCGTATAAGCATGCTGAGGCCTACCCTCGGAGGGTAATTCCTGTACCCTCCGGGGTGATACCGCATGGGGATCATTCATGCAGCAAGGGGTGAAACCCGGTATGCTCGGTGAAAGATGTATCTTATATATTTATTATTATGCTATTTTTGGATTCTTTTATTTACATAAGGGGCGTATCTCTATGTATAAGATGTTTACCATATATGATAATATATATATATAATACTATAATTATATAATAATATATAATAGTATATATCTATATATATATAGTAAATATGTGTAAGTACTTGGATCTAAGTGCCACGTGGACATTAAGCTAGTCATCTAAATTCCCTACTCCTGTGATTGGCTTGAAATATCTATAACCTTTCCGGATTGTTGAATATCCCTAATCTCTTAGACTTGTTGTCAGGGTTATATGAAATCTTGTTAAATATACCATGTTAATGTAAAATAAATACATTGATATTCAGAGATGCCTTGACAAAGTTGAATGGTTAGTGTTGTATGTAAGTTAGCTCTTTCTGATGTATGCTTTGGGCTAATGAAAACATTATCGTGTTAAGTATGTTAATTGTTGCGTGTACTATATATCTGTTCAGGTTGCTATTTGTCTTTATTATAAAAACATCTTGTTCTTAACATATATTCAGTGGGTGTGTGTGTGTGTTGTGTGTGTTGTGGTGTTGTGTGTGTGTGTGTTTTGTTTGTGTGTGTGTGTTCGTGTGTGTGTTGTGTTTAGTGGTGTTTGGTGGTTTGTGTTGTCTGTGGCAATTTAATTTTAGTCATTACAAAGTTGTGTTAGGATACGTTAAATCTTGTTAAATATTACATTTTAATGTCAAAATCAACATTGATATGTTTATAAGCATCATAAAAAGTGTGATAGGTTACTGTTTTGTATCTATTTTGTTACTTACTGGCGTAGAGTATGGAAATTGTTAATTTACTTATTCTGCTAAAGATGGTAGGTTGCCGTTTACATTATGATTCTTATTAGGTGATCTAGTTAGACTTTATAATTGAAAACCTTGTTACGTTACCAAATATTCCTCTGTGTTGTGTGTGTGGTGTGTGTTGTGTTTGTTATTTTGTGTGTTGTGTGTGTGTGTGTGGTGTTGTGTTGTGTGGTTATCGCGATTTAGCTTATTTATACAATATCGTTAGTTGAACGATAACTGGTTAAATATTACTAGGTCAATGTAAAATTAACATTGATATGTTAAAGACATTCATGAAAAAATTGTATTATTTACGTTTTTGTAGCTATGGTAGTACTTTAACTTGTTGTTAAAATGGAATTGTAAGTCAGCTGTTTAGTAATATATATATAATATAAATATATATATATATATAATAATAAGATAAATTAATAGTATAATATAATATATATATATATAATATATAAATATAATAATAATATAAATTATATAATAATATTATATATCATATGATATACCAGATCTCTTAAGTGTTACAAATTAAAATATATTTATTAAGTCTCTTTTTTTTAAAATTTAGGAAAAAGGGTAATGTGAAAAGTACACAGTTACTTATTTAACAGAAAAATAGGTAGTGAATATATTTTTATTAATAGTATATGTAGTAAAGCATTAAATAGGAAGCTGGGGGGCGGGGTGGGGTGGGGCCCCCCTGGGGCTGTTTCTGATTTACTGCCTTATTGCTTTATGGTCCCTAAGAAGAAGTTTTCGTGAAATTAAAAGTTAAATAGAAAAAATGTTTTAAAAAATGTTTCAAAAAATAAAAATGTTTTCATCAAAAAAAAGTTTTCGGAAAAAAACAAAATTTTTTCATCAAAGACAATGTTTTCAAAAAAACATTGTATTTAATACCTGAAAATATAAATCTATCTTGGACATTGAAAAATTTAACTTTAATTAACTTACTCCAACTTTAACTAATCTCTACTTTAACTTTAAAACTTGGTAAGAAAACAGCTTTTCATAAATAAAATACCTCAGTCTGAAATAAAAAGAAGACTATTGTTATACAACCTCTAATAAAGCATTAACACATACACACATATACACATGTCACGCACACATACACATCTGTATATATGGGCTTATATAGCACACATTAACAAGTCGAGTGCAAGTTTTGACTATCAGTTGTACAACATATGTATACCCTTGTTTGGCTAAGAGAGAACCACATTAATTCTCTTAATTTTATATGATATTTGTAACAACATAGGCAGCTTTTACATAATTTATTCAACATGGGGTGTTGATAGACAGGCGTAATCTATGTATCATACTTATATCCTTTTAAAATTTTAAGGGTAAAAACCATATTTTGGGGTCGGCGCCATCCAATAGGGTCCCTAAGAAACTTGATAATGAAACTAGTTATTACATATTCAATCATAAAAACTATATGAACACACAAAAATTGGTGACAACACATATTACAATTCGCAACCGACCGACCTGCACCGAGCCGATACCGATAACCCAATGATTCATTTTATCTAACGAACTCTATTCGTTCCTCATCTTTTCTCTCCTTACTTCTGTAATTTTCTTTTTTCCAGCACGATCCTACTCAAAGGTCTCGAACCATTTGGGGGGATACGAAACCTCAAAATCGATCTATTTCTTGAAACATATATAATAACTAGTATAATAATATATATTAATAATATATAAAATATAGATAATATATATAAATATATAATTATATAATATATATATATACTAGTAATATTAATAAATTATATATATATATATATTATATAAACTATCTCTCAATGGGTGGTATATGCAGCTGGAGCCAGAATTCAGTCTGACTGCCATACAACTCCGCTCGTTGCTCGGCTCATATTCGCGTCATATGAGACCTCTCTTCTCTTTCTTTCTTCTTCTTCTTCTCTCTCTCTTCTTCTCTCTTCTTACTCCTCTCTCCTTTATTCCTGTACAAGATGACTCATCAAAAGCTGTAGGCATTCAAAATGAGTCATCAAGCGAGGCATCAAAAGGAGGCATCATAAGCTGAGGCATCAAAATTGAGGCAATCAAAGCTGAGCATCAAAGTAGCTCAAAATATGAGGTGTTGTGGTGGTGTGTTGTATTTGTGTCGTGTGTGTGTGTTTTGTGTGGGTGTTAGGAGTGTAAGTGTCTATGGGGTGAGTGTAAGTGTCTATAGGGTATGTAAGTGTCCCCCCCCCCCCCCCCCGCTATGGGTGGGTGTATGGCATGGTGTGTATGTGGGTAACGTGTCAAGTGTTTGGTGTGGTTTGTGTGTGGTTTGTGTGTAATGTAGTGTAGGTAATATTTGAGCTTAAGTGTGGTATAGAGAGCCTAATCGTGTGCGGTGTGTATATAGCCTACGGGTGTGCGTTTGGTTGCGTGGGTTATGTAGTCCTAGCGGTGTCAGTTTCGTGTGTTTGTTTTGTGTGTGTATGTTAGGGTAGGTTAGGATAGTTACATACAGGGACTTAAGTAGCGGGCGATACCTACAACTCATGTAGGACAGTTCCACCACGTACTTGTCAGATACTACATGTGCTCTGACTAATCCACTAATCCTCAACGAACTTTTAATGAAGGTCAATTAGCTTGAACGGTATCAAGGCGAAAATCAGGCAAGACCGGAGATAATCAAGGCAAAACCATCGCAAAAGGGGGGGGGGGGGGGGCTAAGCGGACCTACAATGTCAAACCGTAAGAAGAAGAACCATCTATCTATCAAATTCTAATACACAGCCAATCGAATCCTATACTCAAACCATTAGGGGTAGACATAATATTAGTGTATTATGACGTAAAGACAGCAGCTGCTAATATGCTCAAAAAGGTGGGATACTAACTGAATAGGAAGCATCCATAACCTTCTATATATAGTATGCCAATCGAGTCTACGTACATTATAACATAGGTAGGGCATAATTAGGGTGGTGTTCTAAGTTAGCATGTCGTTCAGAAGCTAGAAGATCATTATGCCCACAGAAACCCTCAAAAAGTGAACTCTAATCACCATTGATATAAGCCCTAATGTAGAAACCTCATTTGGTTCTATATTGGTGGAGCTAATTCGCATTCGGCACCGCACCACCACTCCGGCTCCGGCTCCGGCCATAATGGTTCGCCAATTAGTTCTAACATGACCATCTATTCATTTATTCCTTCTAATCACTAACCATATTTTCAGCTTCTAAGTCCCATTTTAAATTTTAAGGGGGTGGGTGCCCGAACCGCCTTGACGAGCTGCTTGAAATGACACAACAATGTTCAACATATAAGGAAGACATACCAAGTAAGAATAACGAATATCAACACTTTGTTCTCTAAGATATGGTTTTGTCTCATGTCTTTTGCCCCCATAAAGACCCCACTGGGGCCCTGGAACTATGGCGTTAGGAAAGTAACTACCTAATCTTATTTTTGAACATTCTAAATCGCTGTTTGACACCGCCATAAGTTTTTGACGAATGTTAGCATCACGAAAACGCTGTGTGCGTTAAAACGCAACGGCTGAAACGTCATGCTCGGCAATAGCGGCAATCAACTATTCGCAGACCATCAAAACATACTTAAACCATCTAAATGTCGCTATAGCTCACTAAACAAAAATTTAGAAAGGGGGTGAGGTAAATCTAATCTAACTCTTGTTAAGGAGTGAATCGATTCCGTGAACCACAGATACGATCAGCAGTGTCGAATATGTACTAATCGATACAAATATTGGAAATATTCAGGCATATACGATATAGCCCGCACTAGAAGGGTTAGAAAGGGGGGTGGGGGAACACTCAAAAGAAACCAACTCTATTCACCTTTCTAATACCCAATCGACTCCCCGACCCTTATAACTATGAGTAGTCACTATACGGTGTGTATTCGATTGACGTAAGACATCATTCTAGAAAAGACTAAAAAGGGGGTGGGTAATAACTCATAGAAGGAACATCCAGCACTATCAATCACACACAATCGACTCCCGACCCTATTAACCTAGGGGTACGAACTTAATACCTGGTGTATTCGATGACGTAGGACATGGCTAGAAAAGGCTAGAAAAGGGGTAGGGTAAAACAAAAGGAACATCTAAGCACCTTCAATTATACACACAATCGTTTCCCGGACCAATAACTTAGGGTTAACACTAAGACGCGTTGATTCTACATATAGTCCGGCACGTCTAAAGCTAGAATAAAAGCCTAATCATATAACCTATAGCCTATAGCCATAACCTAAGCCTATCCTATAGATACTAGCTCTATAGCTATAGGAACATGTGAACTTTTAGCCCTCGCGCATCCTTTGAAGTCTCTCTGTTCTAAGCTCTGTTATCAGTTTTGTGGTAGGTAACAGGTCCAATTCTGGTGATACTATGAAATAAATAATATATAATAAATAAAATTAAAATATAATATATATATATATATATAAAATATATATATATATATATATTAATACATATATGATATACGATATATATATATATAATATATATAATGAATATATTATATATAATATATATAAATATATATATATATATATATATATAATTAATATAATAATATAATAATATAATAATAATATATAATATATATATATTATATATATATAATATATATATAATAAATATAATATATATATATAAGCGTATATTATATATTACGGGTATATATATACATAATATAATATATGCACATACGGTATAATATAATATAATATTAATTATATATAATATCAATATATATATATAATATATATATATATATATAAATATATATAATATATATATAATATATAATAAATAATATATAATAATAATATATATATATATATATATATATATATATATATGTATATAATATTATATATAAATATATAAATATATTTATAATATTAATAATTATATATTTTAATATATTATATATTATAATTAATATATATATATTATATATTAATATATATATATATATTATATATAATATATATAACGGTTACAATGAAAACTAAAATTATTGTGATTCTCTTACTTTTTATAGAAACAATATATAATCACTTCGAATTTATTTATCCAAATACAAAGAGAACGAAAAACTCTCACAACTACAATGATTCTTTACAAACAAAGAAAACGCTCAATATCATCCATTACATGTGGCATTGTTAATTGTAAAAAATCATTTTGATGCATTTAACGCAAGGACACAGAATACGGAAACCGTCAGGCTACAAGCGAAGAACAAAGATAACGTTAAAAATCGATCCCATATTTACCTTTTCCACGTGGTCGAAAAAGTTCGATGTTATATGAACACCAACACAACACACACAAACAACATCCACAATAATATATATATATATATAAATAATATATTAATATTATATATATATATATATATATATATATATGTAATATATTATATAATATAATATATATATATAATATATTATATAAATAAAAATATAATATTTATATGGTGAAGGGTTACTTAAAGGAAGAAAAAACTAAGAGATTGAGGAAGTTATTAGAATAAAAGTTACTACATAATATGTAGAAGCATGCTAAAGCGTGAAATTTAAAAAAATAAAATAATAATTTTTATATAATTACTCCAGAGACGCATGCTTTGTCGTAAATAGATGTAGGATAATTTTAAAATGGTTTGCGAATTATCATTTATTTTATTTTTTAAACTAATGGAACCCAATGTATAGCCGCACCGATGCAAAATCAGGGTCTCTCGCCTGTTCCGGGAAACAGAAGGTAGGACTATTCCCCCTCCGGGAAGGGTCTCCGTAACCCCCTCTTTGGTATTGGGTGTCGCGGGGGTCTCGCCGCCTCCCTACGGGTATGGACAAAACGTCCCCTCCCTCTGTTCCCCCGTCGGACTCGAGCCCCCTTTCCCATGTACTTATAATAACATATGTACACGCAATAGGGGGCTCGAGCCGACGTGAGACAGAGGGGGGGTTCTCGTAGGGGAGGAGCGGAGGAACCCCGCGACACCAAATACCAAAGAGCGGGGGTTCGGAGACGCCTCCGGGGGGGGATATAGTCCCTACCCGCGTCTTCCCCTAGGCCGAAAGACCCCGATTCTGCCATCGGTTGGGCGGTAGACCTATTGGCGTCCATTAGTTAAAAAATAAAAATAAATATAAACTCGCAAACCTTTAAAAAATGTTGCACGATCAAAAAACACCCAATTATAAAAGTTAAGTAATTATATATAATAATATAAAAAAAAAATAATAAATAAAAACATTGCTTTTCATATTCTACATATATATAGTAAACTTTTCATCTAAATAAACTTTTCTCTAAGGTCTATAGTTTTTCCTAGTGTAACCTTCAACCATCTTATATTATAATATATATATATAAATATTATAATATAAGTAGAATATATTATATATAAATATATAATTATAATATAATATACAATATACATATATAGATATATATATATATATATTAATATTATAGTATATAATATTTATATATTATATATAATATATATAAACTATAAGTTGATAGACTAGAAAGTGTCATAAATTACCAAATTGCACAAGCACGTTGCGGACTTCCTAACCAGTCTAAATTTATGCCGACTTGATTTTCTACACGTTTTTAATGGCGCAAGTATAAAGAAAGAAATAAGGTGGGAAAGAGGTACAAGTGTACGAATAAAGATACAGAGGGAAGTATATAAGTAAGATGAAGACAAGCAGCGTAAGTTGGGTGTAGAGATGAAAAGAAAGGAGATGGGAGTTGAAAGTTTTCACAACCTCCTCAAAGGAAGAGATATGCGACTAGAGACTTCAAAATGGTAGTGTCAGTTGTGATAACGATGGTATAAAAAGTGTATGAGGATGTGAAAGAGACAGTGAAGGTTGTGAGAGCTGTGAAAGAGACTGGGAGATGAGTAGTCCAGTAGCTGTAGAGTGGACAACAACTCCACGATTTTATTTAAATATTGATTAACAAAATATTGATGGCAAAAATCTTACCATAAACATTATAAAATTTGATTAGTATGGATCTATGACTCACTGAATATTTAGTCAAAGAAAAACTAAATAAAAGTTTCGATGCTATTCTTAGTTGTAGTTTAACTATTTTCAATTCTCCTAATCACTATTCAGATTCTTCACCAGGTTTTGCGTAAGTATTCTATACAAAGTAATTTTTTTATTCAACAAAGTATTGTTAGAGGTCGTATTCGCCCTTCATAGCTTTCTCTGCAACATCTATAAAAATATATATATAATAGTAATATACTATATAATATAAATATATACTACATTATATAATATATAAATATATATAAGTTGTATATATATATTATAGTATATATATATAATAAAATAATATTTATATATTATAATATATAATATAATAATATAATATAATATGGGAAAATTTTGTGAAACTCATACTCATATCTCAAAAACTAACAAATAGACTACAGGGAAATAAGGAACACATTTGGAATCTGTAACATCTTAGTGCGGAAAATGAAAAAAAAATTATACTCCAAAAATTTTAAATGCCAAATTTTACTTCGCATTCCGTTTTGGCACCTGGATAATATTTATATAATATGAATATGAAAAGAGCCTATTTTAGACTTTTATTGTTACTCATTAAAAATAATAACACCTATAATTTGCTTTCTTTTTACTAAAGATAGCCCAGAGGGATAGACGAGCAGAGTCGGGTCTCTTAGCCTTACCGGGTAACTCGGGTAGGACTAATTCCCCCCTTCCGGGAGGGTCTCCGGAACCCCCGCGCCTTGGTATTTGGGTGTCGCGCGGGTCTCCGCCCCTCCCTACGGGTATGAAAACGTCCCCTGTGTTCCCCGTCGTCTAGAGCCCCCTTGCCGTGAAATACCTTTACAAATAATATAAGAATATATAAAATAGTAATATATATATACTATGTCAACTGCTCCTCAAAAAAAAATAGCTATTATTTTATTATATTCTATTATTTTTTATTTTCCTAAAACATTTTGGTAGTTCAAAAATGATATCATTTTCATTAAGATTATTTTCGTTTGGAGTGATGTGGATGTTTTTTTTTTTTTTTTTTAAAAACATTCGGCAATAAAATTAACCAGGTCAACAATATATTTCCTTTCCCGCTTACTATGGTATTTTTTGAGATATAGGTAGTTTAAACCAAATATCACACTATATATATAT